>JACXGI010005531.1:9089-46557 GCA_016801175.1 Esox masquinongy | reverse complement strand
GTTAATTAGCTGATTAGAGTGTGGCACCAGGTGTCTTCAATATTGAACCTTTTCACAATATTCTAATTTTCTGAGATACTGATTTTGGGGTTTTCATTAGTTGTCCGTTATAATCATCAAAATTAAAAGGAATAAACCCTTGAAATATATCAGTCTGTGTGGAATGAATGTATACATTATACAAGTTTCACTTTTTGAATGGAATTACTGAAATAAATCAACTTTTTGATGATATTCTAATTTTATGACCATCACCTGTGTATATGTGTGTATATATATATATATATATATAATGTTTTTTTTTGTTTGATTTTTTAAACAGAAGGTTCAGGTAGCGCTGGTGGTACAGTAGTATTTGATTTTTTGTTTGTATTTGTTTTAATAAAATGTTTATAATTGACAGATGTTTTTTAAATGTCATTATATCTCTGTCCAAATGGTGCAGATATCTAGATTTCATTTTTGATCAATTTCCATCTTAGGTTTATTTTATTTTGAACATAACTTCTCATTATAAATTGTCATTAATTAATTTGTTTGTGGTGTTACATGTTTTAACTATTGTGAATCAGCTTCATTTGACTACACCAAAACGTACTTGCTTAAAAGGTGTTAACAACTGTGTATCTATGTGGGAACAGATACCGCTTCAAATTACATCCCTCTTTCCTTGTAACTACAGTGTATTGATGTGGGAAAAGACACTGCTTCAAATTACAGCCCTCTTTTCTTGTAACCACAGTGTATTTACGTGGGAACAGACACCGCTTCAAATTACAGCCCTCTTTCCTTGTAACTACACTGTAACTACGTGGGAACAGACACTACTTCAAATTACAGCCCTCTTTCCTTGTAACTACAGTGTATTTACATGGGAACAGACACCGCTTGAAATTTCAGCCCTCTTTCCTTGTAACTACACTGTAAGTGTTGTTGGGACCGTATAAGAACTAGTTAAAGATGATGGACTTACTAGGAACTTACATGGTAAGTAAGGGTGAAGTTCACAAGATATAGGAAAGAATAAGCTACAACAGGATGATGGTGTGAAGGTATGTTATGGAACATTAACTGAAAACAAATGATAATTTACTACATTTATTTTCTTTCTGTCAGGTGTTATTACGAAATACACTAGTTTTAATGTGGATCTCCACCACAAGCTAATGGATCTTATTTGTATCTACATTTGGAAACAACACAAAATTTAGGAGATTTGCATAGTAAGCCAGGCACCTTTGGTTATCCACGTTAAAGTATGCCTTCTAATGTTAGAGTTTAATTGTCCTCAATAATCATAAAATCTGACAAACTCTTATTTGTTAAGCCTATCCTTTTCATTCGTCAGCTTCTCGCTTTCCACGCGACGAAATAACACCTACATTGGAGCGCTTTCCATCCGGCATATTGGAGAACAAAATGTTAATGTGGCCACCTATTATGAGGAGAAGCATTGGGGGCTGTAGGACACCCAACAGATAAGTGCTTTCCGTGGCTTGATTCGTAACACACATCTATAATCAATTCATACATTTGTGATTGATGTCAACGCAGCTTTTGGTTTGGCAAGAACCGATTGCCCAAATCGTGTGTTGGCTGTGAAAAGTTGCGTAAAACGGAGAAATGCACATCATATTTCTTTTCTCTTAAATCCTTAATTCTGCGAGCGAACTTGCAATAAAATAATTAAATGTGACTTAAAGTCACATTTAAATGGTAAATTCATAAGCACAAATAAGAATGACAATTATATACTTTCAAAATTGCATTTTTATCACCTGTCTGTTTACTAAGTAGTTTTGGAGTAGTATTGTTCTTCGTTCATAAGTACACGTAACACCTACATTATTCCTACGTAACTACCCATTCTTACTACGTACTTACATTCTTGTTACTACGTAGTTACGTGGGAACTACCCTGTAAGTAACGGGCTGTAATTTGAAGGGTTACCGAATATTTAAATAGCTGGGTGGGGTTAAGGCCTAAGAGGGTGTGAACTACGCTGAACGGGTGTAAACAATGACCAGCTCTCTGGCAAGTGTGAAAATCTTTCAAGCTTTTATTCTCAGAACTAGGTAGAACAGATTATCAACTTTAAAAGCATCATATCTTTCCCATAACTTTATCAAACCGTATTAATTAAAAAGCTCAGAATCTGGACCTTTATAAAATGTAAAAAAAAGCCTAACTCAAATTTTGCGATAGGACCCGTTCCTGAATTCTGTCACATTAGCTTGTTACGTGAGGACGTCAGGGCACTCCTAGACTTGACTTTAACAGGTGACTTTCTGCTGAAGTTGATAGGATGATGTTGACTGATAAGAGTTCAATAACAGCTATATAAACAGAACTTACACGACAGTGCAAGAGCATGACTGGTCCACAAGGCTGTGCTGGTCGCATTTGAGTTCATGGGGTTTCTCATTCTTTGATTGAGATCTGTATGCTTTTTCAATTATTGTGTCCCCTTCCTTGTTTATCTGAATATTGTGAACATATCCTTCCACTGCATATTGCAATCCCTCGATTGCATATTGCAATGCCTCGATCTGGAGGATATCGCGGAGGTATTACTTAAAAAAAAAAAATCAGTTAGAGTACACTGACCAGTAATATGCTACTTTTCCCCTCTGTGCTTGGCTGTTTACTGTAGTTGCCCCTTACAAAGAAGCGCAGCTTGACGGGCATAACAACAGTGACTAAGATAGGCGGGGCTTTTGCGAAAGGTAAATTGTGACTCGTACATACATTGTACATTAATATTAAACATCTGTCATAGGGCGCTACCAAAATTAATTTGTTTCAGAATAAAATGTTTTTGAAGATTTTATCATTTTAGTATTGTTTTTGAAAATAGTGTAACGCCAATTCTGTCATATTTGCTACATGAGTTTCTGAGACCTCTACGTTGTCAAGCAATCATCTGTGAAACGGTTTGCTGGTGGAAATGGTTTTAATTGTGTAAACTTGTGTATTGGCTGCACCCATTAACCACTGTAGTTGAAAATGTTTACAACATCTGTGTAAAAGCCGTGGCTTATAAACGGGAAATTACAGAAATCAGTTCTGTCAGACATGTCCTTTTTACTCTTATCTTATAGGTCTGCCCGCTTCAGTCATGACCCCAAGGGCACTTCGTGAATGCAGTTGTAATACGTCCTCAAGTAGAGCCCTTTTTGGGGGGAGATTAACCCTCCCCGAGGGAGTTAACCCTCCCCTTCCCCACAACTGTGATAAGCATTCAATTTCCATCCCGTCAACGGCCAACCAAAAACATAGAATTCCCTTATTATAGTCGCAGCTCGAAGCCCAGTCCTCTCTCCCTCCCTCTCTTGCTCCTTCTTTTTGTTGTCATTTCATCCTCCTTTCTCACAGGGGGGTGTTCTCACTGTTTGCGTTTCCTGCGCCAGGGAGGTACAGTAGTGGTGGAGAAGGAGAGGCCTCCTTCACGCCTCATTGACTTCGTTTTCACTGGCTAATTTCTCCTCTCTGCTTGCCATCCCGTCTTTGTGTCTCGCCGTTTTTTTTATGGTGACAGTTTGAAACACCGGCTGTTGTGTCGCAGTTTTGATAAGGCATAATATCTTTGGTTGAGTTGATCACAGGGCTGTCACAAGATGAGATCAGGCATATAAACCACGTAATTGGCGTGTGTGCGTGTGTGGTGTGTGGTCTTTGATACTTACCTGAATTATGCATGTGTCTACATGGTTTGTGAGTGACCGGGCATTGAGCAATCTTACATATACCTTCATACCGTGATGAGGAGGTTACTTTGCTTGTGTGCGCGCGCGCTATCGCTCTGAATATTATGGGTATGAGTGACTGGGAAATGAATGGTTTTATACACCTTTCCACCCAGTGTTAAGCTGTAAATCCCTTTTAAGCTCAGTAGTGATTTGTTAGTAATGGGAAATCAAATTTAACACTGGACCCAAGATGAGAGCAGATCCCAAACTATCTGACCAATAGAATCACTTGCACCCAAACCGCTTCGACCAGTGAGAGACAAGCACGGCCAATACCTGTTACCCATTAGCCAAAAAGAGTTGAAGTCAATTACAATTCATCAAATTAATGTGCGCTGCTAGCATTTGATAAAGCCTTTGTGATGTACTGGCCTAATATTAAAATGGACTTAAAGTTCCTCAATTGGGTTTACATAGCTGACAGGTTAATTATATGGATAGGCCATGCTCTGCTGCAGCCTATCAGCAATGGGGAGAAATAAGTTCTCACATAGAGAGCTAGCCTGCAGTTGGATCTAACCTATGAATTGAGAGCTGTGGCAGCAGGCTTACATCCAGCCAAGTGAAGAACACTCCAAGTCTACCATAAAGAGAAGACTTCACGAGAGCAAATACAGATGGTTCTCCACAAGGTGCAAACCATGCATAAGCCTCACGAATAGAAAGGCCAGATTAGACTTTACCAAAAAACATCTAAAAAGCCAGCCCAGTTTTGGAACAGCATTCTTTGGACAGATGAAACTAAGATGAACCTGTACCAGAATGATGGGAAGAAATAAGTATGGAGAAGGCTTGGAACGGCTCATGATCCAAAGCATACCATATTATCTGTAAAACACGGTGGAGGCAGTGTGATGGCATGGGCATGCATGGCTTCTAGTGGCACTGGGTCACTAGTGTTTATTGATGATGTGACAGAAGACAGAAGCAGCCGGATGAATTCTGAATTGTATAGGGATATGTTCAGATTCAGCCAAATTCAGCAAAGTTGATTGGACGGCGCTTAACTTTCCTGATGGACAATGACCCCAAACCCAATCAACCCCCTCAACCCGATCAAGCATGCATTTCACTCGCTGAAGACAACTTAAGGCAGAAAGACCCATGAACATATAGCAACTGATGACAGCTGGCAAAGCATCACAAAGAAGGAAATCCAGAGTTTAGTGATGCGTCCATGTATTCAGACTTCAAGCAGACATTGCCTAAAAAGGATTCATGACAAAGTATTAAAAGTGAACATTTTATTTATCATTGCTAATTTTTCCAATTACATTTGATCCCTTGAAATAAGGGGATTTTGTATGATAATGGTTGCAATTTCTAAACGTTTCATACAATATTTTTGTTCAACCCCTTAAAAAAAAGCTGAAAGTCTGCACTTCAGTTGCATCTCGGTTGTTTCATTTCAAATCCATTGTGGTGGCGTACTGAGCCAAAATTATGAAAATTGTGTCAGTGTCCAAATATTTCTGGACACTAACTGTATATATGACATTTTTAATCCCTTTCTTTTTATTAAAAATAATAAAATTCTCTGTGCTGTCAATCTATATAACATATTACAAGTATTACATGCAGAGTATTTATTATATACATATTATGTTAATTTATACTGTTAATAATGTTGGTGACTGTGATGAGGAAGTAAGCAGTAAGGCTTTTGCATATTTGAACAGGGTTGGGAAATCCTGTTTTAGGAAATAGTTCATATATTTTATTATTCCATATAATATATTCTAAATCCTACTGTTGTTTTCAGACACTAAGTTAACACCCAACAACTTTATTCACTAATTATCTTTGCATACGTATCAGATCAGCAGCTCAATTGCCCCTCTGATGGACGGTTCCTAAAATAAAATCAAACATTTTAGCGTGAAACAGAGGAATGCAGTCAACATGTCTCTCCTCAATCCCCATAGTCCCTTCAAATCATTACTCAGCCATCTTGAATATATCATAATGTACATTTTCACACAGTGCTGTATATTTTCAGTGTTGTGAACATGACAAACACAATGCACTCTTGTTGTGACATGCTTTTTCATCATGACATCATGACACGAAGAGTGACCCCACTATGTTTACTGTGTCAGAACACAACAGACATCATGTCAAGCCAAGACAGGCTGTACCTACCATTAGCAACGATCAGTGTCAATCCAAACAACTTGTTTACTGGAGCTTCAACCGCCTCTGAATGGTCGGTCGGTTTCCTTCGATAATGGTGATTCCTGACTCAAAGGCAGGCTTGGGGTTACTGTTTCCCCTTGTAGTTGTACTGTTGTGCTCTGCAAGTGAATCACAGTTAATCATGTTAACCATCTAACTAACAAGAAAATATAAATTGCTACACATTTCGTAATACAAGGCTTTAGGCAGTAGGACTACATGTGACATTTAGCATGTGGCAACACAATGGCTTACTTCGGTTCTCTGCAGAGTGGAAGGCTGAGAATGTTTCCCAATTTGACAAGCTTTTCTAAATTGCTTGTCTTTTCATAATGAAAAACCTATTTACAGGTGTAGATGTTATATTTGGCATGCGATTATGATAAAGGTAGTCAATAGCTTGGAGCTCCATTCATTCAAAATTCTGCCCATTTCCTTTTTGCCAGAACAACAGCTGTTCTTACGGGCTTTGCAAAATAACACTAGACAAGACAACAACAGACACTTATAGACAAAAAAGGGAAGTACAAACAAAAACAACTAAATCAATGTGACAATACAAACAACACAAATTATAAAAATGTTGTGTGTTGTGTGGATTGTGGTATATTTCCCTGTTTTGTCAGGAGAAGATCTATTTATCTTATTTTGGGGAGGCTGTTTGTTTGAGTAATTCAAGACTGGAAGAGGTGCCATACGATTATGACTCTGTCACCTGTTTTACTTTGATTTGCACCATGGTAGGACAGAGACGTTGCGAAATGTAGAGGTTGGTGTATTTAAATGGGTCCGGTTATCGTCCGGTTCAGCCTTGTTTCCGCTTTGGCATTTGTTTCTCAGCATCCACTCCCACAAATGCAAAACTGTCTGTGTTATCTTTACTAAACATGCTAAACTCAGTGGCTGTAAATAAAAGGAAACAAACAAACAGACTCTCTCCACCGATTCAAACTTCGCAGACACACATTAATTTATGCTTAATATCAGTCTGTCATTCCTTTGGCAAGAAGCTTTGAGAGCAGCTCAGGGAGCCCTTTGTGATGGAATGGGAGCTTGCTTTGTGTTCATCATAATACACCTTTGAGCGGAACTGTTTTGATTAATATGTCTGGTATAGGAATGCTATGCACCAGTGGAAAGGCATATTTTAAAAACATGGTCATCAGTCTACTACAACGCTTTTGTCTGTCAGACATAATGCTGGAATCCCAAGAGGGCCAGTGGGGAGAGGCAGGATGAATCTGATTAATCTCAGGAGGCCAGATTTTAACAATATGATTTCAAATACTAAAGAATAACTATGGCACCTCTCACGAAAATAACCTTTACCAAAAACAACATTCTGGGCTGTAACCTGTGTAAATGTCTTATTAATTGTTGACAGTATATACTGATTGTATAATTTGCATGTGCAAAAAGTATTAGCATGTGTCAAATGCAATATATGCATGTTTAAATATTTTTTAAATGTATTTGTGCTCTTGTAAACAAGTTCAACACCACCTACAACACCACCTGCAAAGCAACCTCATTTTACCTTTTATGTTTACAAAAATCCAAGTTCCTGAATTTTTGGAGATGGAAAAATTCAATCTCCAAAAAGTGGTCCATAAAGGCTTCTATAAGAAAATCCTTTGGAATATGGTTTCACATTTCTGTTGGTATATGGGTAGAATGTTTTAGCATTTTGCTGTGATTTTTTTTAAACTGACAACGTATGATGCGTTTACAAAAGTGCCACTGTTATTCTGCAAGACTCAGAAGAAATGTTAAGGTAAATGTTGCACTCTTAAATTTAGGCTTCCAAATGGGTACTTTTCAAAGCAATATAGCTGTAACAATAACCATCTTTATCCGAATAACCTTTTCTCCACAAGAAGTGTTCTTTGTAAGGTGAAGTGTTCTACGAGTTAACATTTTAACAGTTTTTGGAGCCCCTGAAAGGCACAACAATGAAGTCCCTGCCTCACAGTTAGCTGCGTCATTGTGAGACCAGAATATAAATCCAGCTGCCGGATTAGCTCAGGGGTCCTGTTAAGTGCAATGCAATTGCCAAGCACGGTCCAGGTTTTCAGGGTTACTATTCCATCTTGGTAGGTGGGTCATACCTTTTGGTGGTGGGTGCCTGTGAGCGGCATGATAAGAACCAGAATGTTATTGGATGTGATTTTGGATGTGACACATATCTCAACATCAGCTCTTCTGAGTATGCTGGGAGTTCTCCAATGAGGCTGGCTCTTTTATCGCAAATTGAATATCTCAATCTGTGAGAAAAGCTGGATCAAAAGGATACATTTTAGATCATTTCTTTATTCTTTGAATAACAAGAAGGATATGTCAGATATTTTAAATAGGCCACCTGTCCATCTATACTCAGACATGTTATTGATAAGGTGATAAATAGAAGCCAGATTTTCTGTGTAGCTGGACTTGTATGACAAAAGTAAAAAAAAATGTCTAGGGTGGTTCAGCAGACATAGACGATGCATCTTGGGCACATATTATGCGGTAAGCATGAGTTTTTAAACCTGCCTACATGGCTCTTTAAGCAAAACTTCTCAATCTTTCCCCACTTTCCTGTCCTACAAAGCATGTGAAATGCCCCCCTCCCAAAAACAAATATAGAAAATATAAGACTACCTGCAGCATTGCAGTCTCCTTATTGACAGCTTGCTGTATTTTTGAATCTTTTTAGTTGCTTGATTGTATTAGATGGTTATTTTATAATATTAACAATGTGATATTAAATATGTTACCAATATCCATTTTCTTAAAAGCAACAACATTTGCAGTTGGGCGTCTAGTAGATGTGGTGTGCACATTACGCATGGTTTGAAATTTACATGGAGATACACTTTCTATGTTGTTAGATATTCACTTTCCATGTGCTTTGAGGTACACTTTCCATATTGTTGGTGCATGCACTCACTGACAAATGAGATTCCTGTTTTCCAAGGCATTTTTACTTATGGAAAGGAGTCAATCTTCCATAAACCAAGTTAATTTCAAAAGAGAGCTACTGGAATTATATGTAACAGTTTCTGTGAATGGCTATGCTAAATTGGCATAATTATAGAAAAACACTAAAAGTAAATGTGTATGCAGACACAAGTGTGGAATTTCCTACCAGTTGATGTTGGTGGGAACGGTATGCAGGAAGGTAAAAATGTGCCCCATTATATAGCACTCTGCGTGACATAACATAACAAAGCCAAGCTTGTCAACATAACAGCATGCGAGGTGCTTCAGAATCTGAGCTGATATACAATTAATTCCTCGCAGACTGAAATGTAAATTAACATGGAGTGTTCACTTAAGAACAGATTGTTTCAGCAAATACTGTGTTACTAATACAATAATGAATATTTGAAGAGGGTAATTTATTTCTAGACAATTTTTAAAGAATCGATCATGACAATGCATATATAGTAACCATGTAACTATATTTAAGAGGCATGTGTCTGTGTGTTTGAGTGTGTACAGGGACAAAAATCCCATCAGGCATTGTAAAAAAGGGACAATTGTGTGGTTACAGTCCCCTTTAAGAAAATAGCTATTTTCAGGATTGGAGTTAAGGGAAAAAACAAAATTGGGATTACAACAGAGTATAGTAGGTGTAGGTTTGGGTTAAGGTTAGGATTTTGTGAGTAAGGTTGGGATTAGGGGTTAGGAAATATAGGATTCTGAATGGGAAACATTTTTAAGGATAGTAAAACATAAGTGTATCTGTGATACACGTTTATGTGTGGATGTGTGTGATCAAAGTATATGGTCGCCAAAAAGATAGTAAGACCTGACAAATTGGTCCAATTAAGTTTTTTTGCCTGGTTCCCACTAGGCAAAACGTGAACTTTGGTTTAGGTGTTAGGTTATAGTTAAATCGTACACTTTGGCATAGTGTTAAAATTGCCATTAATTAATGTAATGCCTAAAAAGTTTTTTAGGCATTACAGGTTAGGATTTACTAGAGGCATAAATTCAGGGTACTTAACTTAAGGATAGGGTTAGGTTAATCCTTTTGAACTTTTTACCGCTGCACAATCTAGTTTGGCGGATGCTCCGTATCTGACCGGAAAGCCCTGCAACGGGTGGTGAAAACTGCCCAGCACATGACTGGTGCCCAGCTCCCAGCCATCTTTCACCTCCACCATAAGCGGTGTCTGCATAGGGTGCACGGCATCATCAGGGAGCCTTCACGCCCATGTCAGAAAATGTTTGCCCTCCTACCATCAGGCAGACAGTACAGGACACTTTGTTTCCGCACCAGCAGGCTCAGGTACAGTTTCTTTCCAGCTACTGTAACCCTGCTGAACTCTGTGCATTAACCATACCCACCTGCCCACCGCTTAGTACTACCTCTCAGGGACCTTGTTGTGCTACTCTCTTTGTACTACTGGACTCTGA
This sequence comes from Esox masquinongy, assembly GCA_016801175.1. Classification (NCBI taxonomy): domain Eukaryota; kingdom Metazoa; phylum Chordata; class Actinopteri; order Esociformes; family Esocidae; genus Esox; species Esox masquinongy. The sequence continues at coordinate 36,228 of JACXGI010005531.1, read as the reverse complement.
CATTGCTTTGCAAAGTCTGATAAGGACGTTTTCAGTTTTTACATGTACAAGTCTACCTCAGGAACCTCATTGCGGCTATCCCTGCATTTCAGTTGCACATGCTGCCTTGCTCCTTCAATTTGCCTTGATTGCACGTTTAGAATTGCCATCACTTTCATCTCATGTTCTTTGTGATCCAAATATCTCAAACTTAGATTTGTCTGTCCATACACTTTTTTTCCCAATCTTCCTCTGTCCAGTATCTGGATGGAGAAAGATTTTTCTTTTGCCCATCTTAATCTTTTCTTTTTCTTTTTTATTATATATTTTTTTAATATTTTTCTTTTTATTGGTCAGTCTGAGATATGGCCTAGAAGAAAAAGGCTGTTCTGCCTGTTCTGTGAATGAAGATCTTCAGTTTCTTTACAGTTTCTCACACGGAATAGCCTTCATTTCTCAGAACAAGATTACACTGACGGGTTTCAGAAGAAAGTTTGTTGTTTCTGGCCATTTTGAGCCTGTAATCGAACCCACAATTGCTGATGCTCCAGATACTGAACTAGTCTAAAGAAGGACAGTTTTATTGCTTCTTTACTCAGCACAACACTTTTCAGCTCACTTTCAGCTCAATATCAACAAAACGTAGGAGATGATTGTTGATCACAGGAAGCAGCGGCAGGGAGACTACGCCCCCATACACATCAATGGGTCTGCAGTAGAGAAAGTTCACAACATCAGGTTCCTCGGGGTCTACATCAGTGATGACTTGACCTGGTCTCATCACTCTAACGTCGTGGTGAAGGAGGCCAGGAAATGGCTCTTCCTACGCCGATTAAGGAGATTTGGCATAAATTCCAGGATACTCGCCAACTTCTACAGATGCACTATCGAGAGTATCCTGACCGGCTGTGTCACCGCCTGGTATGGCAGCTGCAACGCCCTCGACCGCAAAGCACTTCAGAGGGTGATTAAAACAGCAGAGAGCATCACAAGTTCTGACCTGCCATCCCTGCAAGATCTCTACACAGAGAGGTGTAGGAGGAGGAGCAAACGGATCATTACAGATCCCAGCCACCCATGCCACGGACTGTTTACCAAGCTGCCGTCAGGCAGAAGGTACAGGAGTATTCAGTCCAAAACAAACAGGCTACGCGACAGTTTCTTTCCACAGGCTGTAAGGCTGCTCAACTCGGGAACCCCTCTTCCCTTCCATCCATAGTCCCATAAACACCTGTCACTTTATATCATGCTTATCTGCCACTTATATCATGCACACCTGTCATTTTTACATTGCACTACGGTTGTATAGTTGTATAGTTATTATTATTGATGTGTGTTTTTGTATAGTGTTATTACTGATTGATTGTGTTATCTTATTTTTTTAAATTATAATTACTGTTACTTTTTAACTTTTAAGTGCACTGTCAGGAGTAGGAAAACCAAAAATTTCATTGCAGGAACTTGTTATTGCAAATGACAAATAAACCTTTTGAACTTTTTTGAACAGCTGTGCTAACATAATTGCAAAAGGGTTTTCTAATGATCAATTAGCCTTTTAAAATGCTAAACTTGGATTAGCAAATACAACATGCCGTAGGAACACAAGAAAATCTGCCATTTCCAACTACAATAGTCATTCATAATATTAACAATGTCTACACTGTATTTATGATTAATATGATGTTATTTTAATGGACAAAAATTGCAAGGACAAACGCAAGGACATTTCTTAGTGACCTCAAGCTATTGAACGGTAGTGTATGTTGGGTTACTGACAATGGAAAATCACTGACATGCTCGTAGACACACATGCACATACTGCTGCATATCAGGGTTGAAAAGGATCACACAGATGCAACATCAACGCCAGTCCCAGCAGCCACCAACCGTGACTGTATTATTGTTTTCTGACTGTGTCACTGTGATTGGATAAGAGTCGCAAGAGAAGTTTGAGTTCAGGGCTTGTAATCCCGTTACCACGATTTGGAGAGGGGGACCACATCCCCAATGTTTGTCAAGGCAAATTCTCTGTGACTGTCATGCCCCCAGGGAGGGATGGATGTTAGATGGCAGCGGCCAGGAAGATGTTCCCTGAAAAGAACACGCAGGCTTGATTTGCCTGTAATGCTGGGATTGACTATTGATCTGACAAGATGGTTCATTTGAAGGGGTTTAGTTGTGTTCCTAAAAGTGTACTGGCCCCCAAAAACATTTTTTTTTAAAATTCCAACACATGAGTAGCTGAGATTAGAACACATCCACAATATCAAACAGATGTTGTAATATTTGATGCAGCAGTACCCAACATATAGCACAGGCAACTCAATTGACAAAGAAAAAGCCGTTCATATGCAAAACTGCAGCAGCAGACAAATGCACTGTATCAGACAAATGCCCAGTGGGGCTGTATGCTGTGCTGTCTGTATATTATGCAGTGTGGCCATTTTAATTAGGGAACATTTGTACATGTTGTAGTTTTTGTCAATCAAATTGTGCAAAGGTGAAACCAAAATTCAGCTTGGCAGTTAAGCATTACCCTGGAATGGATAAAGGCATGTTATATGAATTGTTGTATTGTAATGTGTATTGAAATGTCCATAATCTGTGTACTAATAGTGGAATGATAGTGTTTCACAACACTTACTTAGCAGAAATTGAATGTGTGTGCGTACAAAAGCAGATGCTATAATGCTGAATTTCTGTTGATCAGTATAAGGTCCACTGGCCTCATTTGGTAGATTGAAAAGCTTCACCCTACTTCTCTTCCATCAGTTTCACCTGCAATCATCTTTTTTCAAATGCGCAATACAGGGACAAATAGAATCCCTCTGTCATTTCCTGGTTGCAAAAATGTTCTGTTCAAGCAAGAAAACAAGCACTGAATAGTGTATTAATGTATTAATGTATGTAGTGTATTAATAATGGAATAATTTTCCCCTCTACATTGGTTTTTCCTTAGCATTTTTTAAATAACTATATATACTGTAGCCTGTAGCTGGTTAACCAAGGTGAAAGTAAAGCAAGTGAAGCATTGCTTTGAAAGGCAGAAGCAAATTTGGGATACCCAAAGATACTGCTTAAGGTTTTGTGGATCAGTTTTAAAAACATATAGTACAGCAAAAGACAGTTGGATTACACTTCAATCAATCAATCAAATTTATTTTATGAAGCCCTTTTTACATGATCAGTTGTCACAGATTGCTTTTACAAAACACCCAGCCTGAACCCCAAAAAGCAAGCAACAGGTTCTAGGAAAAAAAGTGTCTATGAAAAACTCCCTAAAAGGGACAAACATTTACAAGAAACCTAAAGAACCAGGCTCTGAGTTTTCCCCTCATCACCTCCCTATTTAGTCTTCTTGTCTTTTTGTTAAACATTGTTGTATGTTAGTTTTTTTTAAACCTTTTTTTTACTTGTTTTCATATGAGTCCTGTTAAGCCTTACTGTATTGTAGTAAGTCTTTTAATTAAAATATGTGGTTATTCTGACTGTGCAATTGTGTCCTGCATGTCCTTTGTTACTATGCAACTGCATCTTGAAACTGCTTCTTGGGTGTCCAAAAAGACTGACCACAACAACAAAGGACACAATGGTTGAGCTGATAGAGGGTGTGGTGGATAGCTCCCCCTAACAGTTTTTTTGGGGAGGCTGTGATGGTGGGTTCTGCCACCATGTTCATTGGTCACAGGGAATACCTACGGCTTGAGGATACAACGGCTTTCCGGCTTTGGAGTGGGACCCCTTTGGAGGCAATTCAGGGAGTATGAAAATGATTATCGGCCCCAGCAGTTGTTCAGAGGAGAAGAGCGCCACTGAGGTCCTGGTTTGCCTCACTGCCCCCTCGTCGGTTCCAGGGGTGTGTCTCAGTCAGCCCTTCCTGTCAGTTGTTGTATTCGAGGCCTGCTGTCGTTGGTTGCCCATGGAGCCCTCAATCCATGGCTCTGTGAACTTCAGTGGCACTCCGGATTTGGCGGCTGCCCCTTCTGGACTTGCCCCCACCCGCTCCGCCCCTCCCCCCTTCTCATTGGTCTCGCAGCTAAAGCCAGGCCTTTTGGGGGGGTACTGGTACGGCAGGCTTGCCGTATCTCCCTTATTTAGAGCAAGGACACCTGTGTTTTGTTAATGCCGTCTGCTGTTCCTGATCACTCTCCATATTTGCAGTTCCTCCTTTCCTAATGTATCTTGTCAGTCTATGTGTTTGCTTTTTGTTCCTTTGCAATGTTGTTTCTGTTTTTGTGTCTTAGTTTTATTTTTTTTAAATCTTTTTTATTTAAATTCTCAGTTTTTCCTGCGCCTGTGTCCTGTCTCTCTATGAATTGTGACATGAAATCCTTAAGGCCATAGCTCACAGTTTAAATGGTTAGAGTTGCTCGTGTTGACCCTAGTATGCTTGTGCTGACCCTAGTAAACGTTAAAAATAATAGGGACACGATGGCCTCGTAATCTGGCACCTGTAGTTATGCACACAGGAGTCATATTCCGAACAGGAATGGCCTGTGCACACAACACAAAAGGCCTGCTGTTGACACTCAGCTGGCAAAGCTGAAAAGGGCATAGAGCAACAACTACAACATTTGTTTATATTTCAACATTTTAAAATATGTAATAATAAATGAATTACATATAAAAACATTCACTGACCTGCACACAACCTGACAACCTGTTTGCTCCATGCCAGAAATCAGAGGAGGGTACTGTATGGCCAAATTGATGTCACTGGTCAGACAGGAGTAAACTGTGTCAGTGAGTCCTAATCTCCAGCCCCTGAACTGTGCCAGTGCCCTCAGCTCCATTCACCGGGAGAAATGCCAAGAGGAGGCGAACCCGCCGAGGGCCATCGATTGCAAAACTGCAGACGCAGAGATTTCTCCCCGTCCTCTCATGCATATTAGACTGCCCCCAGACACGCCCCCTCTCCCCACATCCCCCTGTCCACCCCACCCCCCGAGCCACCTGCTCATACATCATTCTCTGCTTTCTGGTGCCCTGGAATTTTAATCAAACGGCAGACAGGAAGCAGCACCTAGCGCTCTGTGGTGCACGAGCGTGAATAATTTAGCTACTCTCTTTCTCAGGCTCAAGGCAGGGGGAGGATTTTTTTATTTTGCCAACTAACCGCTTGGAAAGAATGGGAACAGTCAAATGGAAACTCTGGATGAAAAGAGAAAACGAGTGAGAGAGAAAGAGAAAGAGACATGTCTCCCCTTCCTCGGGTGACACTCTGATCTGTTATCTTTTCACTCGAGTTGCCATTCAGGCTCTTTCTCACCCGTCCTCTCAGGTCCCTGTTATCGCTTGCCCCATCATGCCCCGGTGAAAGTGGATTAGAGCAAGACAAACATATTGAGAGACAGATAGAAAAAATTAGACAGAAAGAGAACAATACAGCTCCAGAAAAAATTAAGAGACCACTCCCAAAAAGTTGAAAAGGAAAGTAGTGAGTGAGGAACACAAGCGTTCAATTTGCAGTGGTCTCTTAATTTTCTCCGGAGCTGTATATATATATATACTGTATATATGAACAAAATCATTCAACTGCACGTCAGGGGTGAATTTTCCTTATATGCTTGAGTCCAAGATGTTGATCTTACAGTTCTTACATGTTTTCCAAATGTCTTTGTCTTTATTAACAGCATATTTATACTAGACCAAACCTCCAGCACGTCCCCTCCACTGTTTGGCTGTCTTCCAATCTCATAAGTGTATTCTATATATCCTAACCTTATGTGCCTGGTATAGTGTCTCCTCTTGAGTTCTTGGCTCCACAAACACTTATCAGGTTGTCTGGGGCCCCTCAATAATGGTACCAGATTTTTGCTATTCGGTACCTCAAATAGCAAAAGACATCGAAGTACCATTCCTCTGTGTTGTGTTCTTTAACAAGAGTATGGAACTAAAATACACCTATAATATCAGGAAAAGACATGCTTTATCACAATGGTATGTTCCAACCTATTGTTCATACTGTAGGTCTATTCAGTAAGTCTATGAAAACTCCTATCAGGAGGTATGGACAGGATGTATGGATAGGATGTGTGGGGCCCATCAGTAACGGACATCACGTCCTATCTATTGTCGTTTGTTCAGAGTTAGTCAGCACTTATGTGTTGTATTACGTTTCTCATGCCCATAATCTCTCAACATTGTGTTGCCTTACGGCCTGAAATGAAAACATCTAAAATCAGACATTTTCCCACTTTATTTACACACAGGTACCTACAATATCGAAGTGAAATGTTTTTTTTTTTATCTTTAAAAGATGTATTGGGTGGAAAGATGTATATTTTCCAGACAAACTGTTTTGCGTTCAGGACAAAAAGTGTATTTTGTTCTCATCTGACCACAGCGACTTTTGCCACTTGGCCTCGTAATCCACAACTTGCAAAGCTCAAATGAGAGGTGATGTTGCCTATTTTGAGGAATGATTTTTTGTTGGCACCCTCCCATAGAGGCCAGACTTGTTGAGCACTTGTAATATTGTGGTCACATGCACACATTGACCAGTCTTTGCCATAATGGCCTGAATTTTGCAACTGCAATTCTAAGGGGGGTGTTCACTTATCCAAATAGGGTTTTTTACTGCTTACATTGTAATTGATTCATGTATTTTTAGAGTTCTTTTTCACTGGGAGTTTCTGCGTTACTGTGTTAAAATTAAGGTAGAAAAAGTCCGTTTTGATGTGTTGGTAGCACTTTATTTGGCAGGATGGAAATAGTAAGGTAATACCTTAGTTATTTCCAGGAAACGACATAGAAACAAAGAGGAAACAACTGGGTACAGTAACAACATGGTAACTAGACATTAATAGTAAGCATGTTTCTGCGGAATATAATAGTAACTGCAGGTAACTGCTAGGAACTTTTTAGGCAAAAAGCTTTGTAACTGAGACAACAGCACTAGGTAAGGGCATGCTCGTTACCCATTTATCATTTGTTTGTTTATGCTGAAAAAAAGAGGAAACTTTAAGGATAGTTCCACAAAACATTACAGAATGAAGACCGCTACAACCACGTCAGAATGTGGCAATTACCCATCAACAGTTTATATGTTGCACTTGTGTATTTTATTACTTTGCTGACATTACTGTTATTTCAGTACAACTCTATTGTTAAATTCCCCTGTATTTACAATTCTACACCATGTAGTTTTACTGCAAAGCTGTTGTATTAACATGCAATGCAGCATTAGCCTTCTGCTTTTTCAAACATGTTTAAACTTTTATTTCATGCGTATTTTGAGTGTTCCTACTGGTTCCTTGGACATTCATTGGTCAATTCACAAACGTTTATATTGTTGCTGCTAGTAATGGTCTGAATTTTACAGTAATTTCTCTGTAGCTATCCCCTATACTTACCTGTAAGCTCTGTATTACCTTGCGTAGTTGCAATGCAAATGGCTGTCCTCCCATTACTATGCAGTATTAGCCCTCTTCTTTCCCCTTTTATAACCCCTTTTCTTTACCAGTTGTTTCTTTATAATTTCAAAGTTTCCATTTTACGTTCTGCATAGTTGCAGTGTAACAGCCAGGCATTGCCCCTGCAAACTAAAGCGAAGTTCTTCCCTCCTATTACCTTGCTATTAATCAGTTGTTTCTTCATAATTTCAACACCTTTTCCATTTTACTTTATGCGTTGTTGCAGTGTAACAGCCAGACATTGTCCCTGCAAATTAAAGTGAAGATCTTCCCTCCTATTACCTTGCTATTAACAAGTTGTTTCCTTGTAATTTCAACACTGTTTTCATTTTACTTTCTGTGTAGTTGCAATGTAATGGCCAGGCGTTGTCCCTGCAAACTCAAGCAAAGATCTTCCCTTCTATTACCTTGCTATTAACCAGTTGTTTACTTGTAATTTCAAAATTGTTTTAATTTTACTTTCTGCATAGTTGCAGTGTAATGGCCAGGCATTGTCCCTGCACACTCAAGCAAAGAGCTTCCCTCCTATTTCCAAGCAACTGACCAATACTTTTGTTCTGCATAGAAAGATCTCCGTACTATAAAACACACATGCTGCAGTGGGGGTTGCCTAGCTGCATCTGGTTGCACCTGGTAAAATTTAAATGTCAAAATGTCATTTGTTGAAGCAAAACATGCATCTTTTTTTTCGAAATGTAAGATGAACACTTGCTATCAATATATTTAAAACAAATTTTTAAAAGATGCATGCGTTTTAATCAATACATGCATTTTGTACTTGCATATGAAACAAACAACATGCAACATACGAAGACAACTGCAACTGCAACAAACCAACTTTCTGTAATGCCTTAACGAAGAGACAATTTCTTTCCTTTCTTGCTCTTACACTTCTTTTCCTAATCAACTCCAACCACTCGGATAAGCAATGCCTTTCACCAATAAAATACATAGAAGAGGCTTATGTGAATACATTACCTCCCCAACATTATGACTTGTAGGTATCACAAAGCAAACATCAATAAAATAATAAGCGTGAACTTGCGGTTAGTACTAGAATGATTATTTGTAATCTAGTAAACATTAAACCATAAACCATAAAACCACTATGCCAATTCATTTTATAAAATAGACCACTAATTTAAAAGTTGAGGCGTTAAATTCTCACAATATTGCTTTTGGTAAACAAAATAAAACTGTCAATAACAACCACTACAAATGACCCACAATGACATGATAATTTAAATAGCCCCTTTAAGGAAGAAAAGGGTATGCTTAAGTTGTGGGACCTGTAGGTGTTTGCTGACAGAACTACTATACATCATCCCGCTAGTTCTATAAACATTTATTTTCAGCTAAAATGGCTTTTTCTCACTTTCAATAGGTATTCTCAATAAGACAAATACACTATTGGTTAATATGCAGACTCTGTATCTGCTCCAGTTCCCTTGGCAGTATTGGTTGGATCTGTGTACTACTCCCTTCACAGAATAGCGCAAACTGGATTTCATGAATGTTTTCATAGAAAACAAGGAAATATCTAAGTGACCCCAAACTTTTGAGTGTTCAGCACTCATGATAATGAACTATATATGAGAAAGTAGGCCGGTTGTCTTTATAGCTGTGTTGAGATTGTGCTCTTCTTTGTTTATTAATTCCTCCTGCACAAACCTCTGCCATGTATTATTAACACTAAACATGTAGATGCACAGGCTGCCAAACCTGAGCTTATGGATAGCTAACTTCAGAGATCCCTAAGAACTCCAGTGATTTGGGTAGAGGGGCTTTTAGTTTCTTTATGCCTCACATATGGAATGGGTTAAAATATACTTTTAAGATGGAGAAAATCATTAGGACAATTTAGATGATTACTGGTAGAAATGGACTCTTCAGATTGCGGCCATTTTCAATGACTGTGTTTTATTTCATTATTAAATTATTGTATCTTTTACTGTGATCTATTCATGTTGTGGCTGCAAATACAGGTGTCAGTCAATTCACTTGGTAAAATAAAGAATATAGTAAATTCAATAATAACAAGAAATATTTCCAGTATATTACTATGTCAGTGATTTCTTATGAAATACATCCCTCCATTATACCATGTTGTCCAAATGAGAGTTTACTGATCACGGTGATAATCACAGTGGGATGACATATCTTTGCAACTGTGGGTTGGATCCTATTCATTGGCCTTTATTCAGTTCATAGCTTGTAGTACATCGCAAATCTGACTTCTTAGACTATTTCAGAAGCCATCTCCAAATTATATGTTTGTAGGAAAAAAGTGCATGAGGTAATGATTCTCTCTGTGAATGAAAAACCTTGTTATATCAAATGACTGTTTACTCACCCAAAGTAGCATGAAAACATTGAAATCTGAAATACATTGAAAGTCATTCTGGACCTGGATTAGCAAACAAGGTTTTCAGTGGAAACAATTTGGAAGCATAAATGAGAGGCCAAATGAAGAGAGAAGATTGGACCACACCCCTATCAGTTTGTGCTGCCGTTGCATATCTTTGAGAACCCTGAGGATGAATATTTCAGTCGGTTTTAAAAATAGCCAGAGGATGAGATGAGAGTTGTACTTCCTTTACTCTGGGGTAGACATAGAGACGGACAACAGGGATCAGGACTGGAGGGCAAAAATACCATAAGGGGCACATGTAATAGCGGTCAGGTCAGCCTTGAATAATCCTTTGCTCTTTTTGAGATAAAGCATACTTTAAAACAAGGCCACCTACCCAGAAAGTTGAATTTATCATAATGATGTCATTTCAGAATGCCTTCCCTGGGGTAGGGAGCTTGATCCCCCGTCAAGTAATAACAAAGATTGTAAAAATGGGATGGGATGCTTTTTTTTGTGCTTGGCATTCAGCATTAAGGAGATAGATTGGGGTAAACACCTGCAATAGACTACTATACTGTTATGGGATGTTCTTGTAAATAGGCTTCTGCTTTTATAAGCTGTTCGAAGTCTACTTACATTACCTGCAGTGAAAACTCACAGGGGACTTTATAATGACATCCTTTGCTGTTTGAAATTCATTTTTTGGGTTGAAGAGATGTCAGATAACCATCTGCTGAGGCCACCCATAAAAATATGTATGAGCTTTGATAGTAACTTTGGGTGAGAGCTTCGGCTACATGACATATAGTATTTCAGAACATAAAACATTTTCTGGTCCCTTTAAAGGGCTGGTATTCAACCTGACGATGGCATCTCAAAATAACTCAGCTTGACGTCACTGCAACAAGTTTTGAAAAAGACATAGGTGATCTTCTTTTGAAGCCTAATTGGAATGATTCACTCCTCACCTTTCCATTTGAATAGGTAATGTGCATTGAGCATTATGGTACCACACAAGTGGGAGGCTAAAAACATTGCTTCTGGATGAGAAGAGTTCGTCCTTCATACTTTGAGGATCTGATATTGTGCTCTACCACTAATACATAACCTTATCACTATGATTAAGCAAGTTTGATTCCAGATTATCCTTCTTTCTTTTTTACTTACTACTAGTGACTGATGATCTGGTAATGGCTGAATTGTTGGAAAGTATAGCATTATTTTAGATTTTCAATCAAAAGGTTAGTGATCGCTTTAGCAAATTGAGGAAGAAAGATTATAATTCAAAAGTACTACAACTGGGAAATGTAATTTAACTAGTTAATGAGCAACCCTCATGTTGCTATTTGAATGTTTCTCTTGTGTTGAATGCACTGCCAATTTCCTTATTATTCTCTGTTAAACGGTTTCTAGACTCTCAGTAATAGGGAATCAACACTTACCCAATAACACCTCATAGTATTTTAACAATATTAATATTTAATAATATTTAAAGTGTATATAGCTTACACCAACTGAAAATCTATAGTGGTTTACAGGCCATGTCAGGCCTCCAAAGCAGTAGTACTAAATTCTGGTAACCTTTCCACAAAAAAGGCAGATACAGTATGTTGGTTTTAGGATTCCGGATTTCCTGCTTATTTCCTTCCAGGAAGAAAAAATGAAAAAGAAAGACAGAGAGAAAATAGGATAACATTTGCAACCATTTCAATTGATAAACATTGTTAATCAGTGCACATTCATAATGTGGGGGGCATTGGCAGAGTTCCATAAAAACAAGTAAGCTTAAACTACAATGTAATATATATCATAAATATGTTTAGAGGCCATGGGAAGAGAAGAGAAGTTCAAACACAGAGGCATGTTCTAATGTTGTATCATTTCATAACATGTAGTGCTCAAAGAGCACAGAGATTCATGTTCAAGAAAGTCTTTCAGAACTTAACATTTGTTTTTGTTGTATGTTTCAGGGAGGAGGATCCTTCTCCACAAAGTCTATGCAAATTTAATGTCATGGCTTTTGTGTTAAAAGCACTGAACCCTACCTGCTTATTAAATATACATTAGAATTTTCCAAATGCATCACCTCACTTTGTCACTTCAATTCTGTTACAAGCTCTTCCTGTAATCAGGATAATGGCACTTAAGTGCATCAAGGATCTATAATTCCCTTAAAAGCATATGATGTGCTATATCCATTTTCTGAAATGTTGGGACATTTTTAAGTAAAAACATTATTAGCCATGATTACATTTCATATTTCCATGAAAACAGAAAATAGACAATTTAGATTTGTAAATTTGTTTGCAATATTCTGCAAGGCATGGCTAGCAACTTCAAACAATGGCCACCTGTTTTGGGAGGATAACAGACAGAAATATAACTGAAAATAGGTGGTCAAATGAGAAAAAACATGGGATTGACATTAGCCAGAGTTATGACTGCAAAACCCATTTTTACAACAGACCATCTTGAGTAACACATACTGCTTACCATAAGATAAAAACAAATCTGGTCCTCTGTTGACAATGCATCCAATTTGTGTTTGTTTAGTTGTTGTTTTAAAAGGACTGAGTGTGCAGTGGTGCTAGAGCCAGATAACTCATATTAAATTCATACATTTGATTATGGATATAAATTAATTACATCAACATATGAAAAACCAATGGACAGACCAGCAAACAAAGTGGACAGAATAACACATTAACTCTCACCTCGCCAAGTCACCTTCAAACATCCACCTTGCCAATTCGCCCTTCCCCCTAATTATGTGTAAAAAGTAGTAAGACGTGACAAGTACAAGATATCATGTACTTTAGTATCTAAAATGGCTATATTATGCCCATAATTGGCAAAGTGACGTACAAGTAGTGCCAGTTTCCTGTTGATTAAGACTATACATTCCTATACTTGTTCAGCAAGCATCTCAAAGAAAAGGACAATTGCAATTGTGGTGAACTCATGCTTATTCTATGCTAATTTAAATCCATGAGGGGGAGTGGATGACTGCACACTTGACTGCACAAATGACTGTACACTTCCTGTTGGAGCCAAAAATAGAGTTGGAAGACAACAAACAGTTGCTCATTTCACTTTACTCTCTCAATTTAACTCAGAACTTCTGAGGAGGTCTATTCCTTTATGTGACCACTACATGCTGACCTAGAGGACAAACCCAAACCCCAGGGATTCTCATAAAAGACAGTACAAAGCATAATTTGTGCCTTGCATTTTATTCTGCCTGGTTTATTATTAAGTAGCCTGAGTTTAATCAGTTTCAGTTTGCTTAGTGAGTGTTATGACCTCATTTGGTGTTAGAGCTCAACTAAATATATTATCTAATCTGTAGTATGTGTTTATAATTTCTAATAAGACCGAGTAGCCAACTGTAGCTCAGTTGGCAGTGCATGGTGTTTGAGCATGGGTTCGACCCCCACAGGGATCAAGTATGAAAATGCATTAATCCACTTTTTTTTTTAAATGTAGACCTGGTGGTAAAGTATAAAGCTTGGATATGTAAGCATTGCCTGAAGGTAGGCAGGGACTTTTGAGAGTCAGAAGAAAAAATTATTGTTATCCACATAGCTGCTATAGCAAAGACCATGTGAAAGTATGATTGAGCCAAGTGACATGTATGTAAACAGAGAAGAGAGGGCCTAGCACCAATCCCTGGGAGGACACCAGTAGACAGCTCATGGGGCAAACACAGATCTTCTCGACATGACAGAAGTGGCCTGGCAGGTAGGATGCAATCCAAAAGTGTGCAGAGCGTTAGACACCCAGCCCTGAGAGAGTGGAGAGGAGGATCAGATGGTTCACTGGGTCAAAGACAGCTGATTGATATAAGAAAATGACAACAGAGGAGATTCAACCTGGGCAGCACAAAGTAGGAGGGAACTGGACATTGAGAGTCATAGGATGTGGAGAGTGAAGAGAGCAGGTTCAAATACTTAGAATCAAGATTAAGTAGTGATCAGAGAGTTAAAGATGGGTTACAGTGAGATATGTCAACAAACATCAAATCGACAGTTCCAAACATTGCTAGAGAACAGGAATTAGACCTGCATTGTTGCATTTAAGCATGTATAATTTAATTACATTAAGTTGTGTACTAATAGTGTTGAAGGGCATGAGAAATAACCCCCACAGAGTCAAATAGAAATAATCTCCATTTGAGTTGAGCTGGCACTAATCTATTGATCAACTAGTCTATGTTTATAAAAAATCTTGTCATGATCCTCCTTGAAATTGACCTATTGTAGAGATTGACTATGCAGCCAGAGATAAAAATAAATGAAATGAACACAAGAGCTCCCCCGGAACAAAAACCGGAAATTTGTTTTTGGAGCAGGAGGTGCTTGAAGCTTATTTGTGTTAGGCTTGTTTTGGAAGTCATGGTAAGCTGCATGCTTTTCGGTACTTACATCCTGTTTATCGACCAGCAATCCTATAATTTAATTTGTTTGATGATGCACATAAGCTCCATTCGGATTCAGTTAGTTTGGTCATGCACAGTAGCTTCCTTGAATTGTCAGGTTTTTTTGTCAAAAGAACTGGAGTGTTGTTTTGTTTAAAGAGGAAATACTTCATTAGAGACTTTTAGGGGAAGCAGTACGTCACTTAGGACTTGTTGTTTCTAATGTCACTGAAGTTATATAAGACTTCATCAGTGCCTCGAGTTAGTGGTAGTTGCATGCAATTCACATTACCCACAGAAGCTGTGAAACACAATTGCACAATTTTAAGAAATCAGAACGACTGTTAAATCTACTTTGTGGGAAATATGCCCTACATTTCAACGACTCCAAATACTTAATATATGGGGGGATGGTCCAAATACTTAATATGAGGGGGGATGGTGTGTAGTCATACATGTTTTTTGTAATGGCTGGTCAAGCATTTTGGATCATTTAGTTGGGCTATTTTTAGCCATTAGTATGTTGTTATAGAGCTCACACACTGCCCCCTTTTTCCAAGATTATGGTTTAGGTATTCAAACAGCCAGTCATTTTTACCACACAGTTCAACAACATTGCTGGTTATTACAAATGTTAAATAGGTACAATTATTAATGAACCATTAATTCAAAAGGTTAACAATCACTTTAAAGAAAAGGCTCTTCAATGATAAAAAATGTTTTTTTTTTATCTTACTTTCTCGATATTGTCTATATACTCATGGAGCCTGTCAGCCCATGTTTTTCACCCTTTTCCCTACATAAGCATTTGCACTCTTTACATAATTGGTTTAGCAATGCCAGAAAACTCCCCCCCCTAATGTTCTTTAATTCACTAAAGATACTGTGAATTTGTGAACTTTAGGAAACAGCTGAAATATTGATATAGAGTGCATGGTGAAGAATGTGTCTTGTATTGTGATGCCTAAAAATGTCTGTTTTCGATTGGTGTACAGGTACACTGTGAAATTAAGAACTAGCAGAAATGACTATACACAGCTTTAATACAATAATATAGAGGGTTCCATGTTTCTCATTAAAATTTTGCTAAGACAAGTCTTGAACATGTAGATTGGCTTAATGTAAGATGAATGAATTGTAGACCTTACAAGAAAAAAACAAAGTACAGTGATAACCTTGTATTACTTAACTAATTCCACAAGTCATGCCTGAACAATGACTCTAACACAGCACATTTCCAGTTCCAAATGACATCATTAAAGGTACAGCCTTACACCAACAAGGAGCTTTATTTGCATATTCAAATTATAACATTTTCTTGCATCATGTGACCCATTCTTATATGCATCGTATATGTAGGTTACAGAATGTCATGCCTTCAACAAAACAATAAAAAGCTTCCAATTTACATTTGTATAGTCACAGGCCTTATGTGCTCAATGTTATTTTAGTATGAAAACACTCACCTCTCCATGACATCCTCTATCATTTAAGGTTGACCCTGAATAGTTTTCTGCAACTAATGGATGAAGGACAGGGCAAGGAGTTCTTTCTTACATGATAGATGTCGCTTGCACGTCACTGTCTGTCAGTGTGCAAGGCCCTGCATCCTGTAACCCGGCTGTTTGGGGTGACTGTCAACTTTAAGTACTTGTCCCTCAGGTCAAGCCACATTTGTCTCCGTCAAACCAGAATGAGGGACAAACAGACCTCAAGGCTAGTTCGAGGCTTGTCAGGTCCAGCAGTGTGGTAACTTTGAGTAGGTGTGCACACAGAAGTCAGTAAGTTCAGGACAGTGAGAGCCGTTTTGTTGGCCAGCTTTCTTTGTTTCTTATTACACAAATGCAGCATTGAATTGATATTACAACCCTTCTTGAGATTAATCATGGTTGTTGGCCAATACTTTCTTGTTGAGCCAAATTGTAATAATAAAAAGGATATTAATATTATATTTTACCCTTGACTGGTTATAGAGTGCAGTAGTAAGAGAACACATTGGGAATGAACCCTGGTTTCAAGAGACAAGCAGTAAAACATTTACAGAAGCCACAAGTTTAACCACTAGACCCCACTACATCACCCCAGGATACCTTTATCCCTGCTAGACCAGCCCCAAGCATAGCACAGATTCTTAGATGGTACCAGCGTGTATGTCTACATGGATATCTGGTGATTGTCCAATTCTGTGCAGTGACTTATTCTGGTCAACTGCAAATGTAGGAGAGAACAAAAGGCGTTTTTGGGCCAAGTTTTGATAAATCTCTATATGCACAATCATGTGTCGCCAAATCTGCATTTGGGCAAAAAGTGGCTTCTCATCAGCACCTTTGCTACTGTTAAGTGTTTTGTTAATAAAATGGAGAGAAGCTTCTGGCAGTGTGGTACAACAAATAACAGTATGTATTGTGCTGTTCTATTGAGCATGCAATGATGTTGGAAGTTTGCAGTAACAAATCAAATTATAGTTGTTACATTTCGTCAACAACAGGTGTCGACTAACAGTGAAGTACTTAGTTATGGGCCCTTTTCCACAAATGTAACTGAAGTAAATACAACTTAAAAAAAAATGAATTAACATAGAAAATAGTAAAAGAAGAAATATACAGAATACACATTAATCTTCAATAACAAATAATAAATGCAAATATTATGTAAATAACAATAACAGGGAGTACCAGTACGTGTCGGTGTGCAGGGGTATGGGTCAAATTCTTTGTTGCTGTAATTTTCCGATTGGACGTGGCAATTTGGCTTTAAAGAAAGTTGTCAACCTCTCAATTATTAATGTTCACACAATATCTTTGCTGTCCAATAGTTTTTTCAATTGTTTTAAAAAGGTAGCATAGTCTTGAGGTACAATCATGTTGATGTATTTCAATAGGAGCTAAGGATTATGTGGACTGTAAAATATATAGTCAAAAGCTTCCTCTCAGTGTTTTAGCAATTGCTTAAGACACCGGCACACATACAATAGCTCAACTTCATGAACTTCAATCCAACCCAGTGCCCTCCTGAACATTGCTATTCCTCCATAATTTCCTGTCTTCCCTGATCAAGTCATATCTAGTTTTAAAAATACACTGCTCAAATAAATTAAGGGAACATAATCACAGTATAATACCAAGTCCATCAAACTGCAACAGCAAGACAACCCCAAAAAAGGGAATGGTCTTGCAGGTGGTGGCCACAGACAATTGCTTTCTTTATACTTCCTGACTGATTCTTCTCAAGTTTCGCGTTTTATAATTGTCCTAGTCACTACTGGTAGCATGAGGCAGTACCTGCAGCCCATTCATCTTGCACAAGTAGTCCAGCTCCTCCAGGATGGCACATCCATACGTGCCGTTGCAAGAAGGTTTGCTGTGTCTCCCAGTACAGTCTCAAGAGCATGGAGGAGATACCAGGAGACGGGCCGTTACACAAGGAGAGCTGGACAGGGCCGTAGAAGGGCATCTACACAGCAGCAGGGCTGGTATCTGCCCCTTTGTGTGAGGAGGAACAAGTGGATCACTGCCAGAGCCCTACAACATGACCTCCAGCGGGCTACTGGTGTGCATGTTTCTGACCAAACTGTCAGAAACAGACTCCATGAGGGTGGCATGAGGGCCCGACATCCTCTATCCTCTGTGCTCACAGCCCAACACAAGCTCAGCTCGATTGGCATTTGCCAGAGAACACCAGAATTGGCAGGTCCGCCATTGGTGCATCGTTCTCTTCACAGTTGAGAGCAGGTTCACACTAAGCACATGTGACAGATGTCTGGAGATGCTGTGGTGAATGTTACGCTGCCTGCAACATCATCCAGCATGACCGGTTTGGCGATGGGTCAGTGATGGGGAGTCTGGGGAGGCATATACTTGGAGGGTCGCACAGACCTCCACGTGCTAGCCAAAGGTACCATGACTGCTGTTAGGTCCCGGGAAGAAATCCTCAGACCCATCGTCAGATTGGTGCAGTGGGCCATGTGTTCTTCCTTTTGCCAGACAATGCCCGGCCTCATGTGGCCAGAGTGTGTAGGCAGTTCCTGGATGACGAAGGCATTGATTCTATTGACTGGCCCTTCCCCAGACCTGAATCTAATTGAGAACCTCTGGGACGTTATGTATCGCGCATCCAATCCCAGCAAATAGCGCCTCAGACTGTCCAGGAGCTCACTGATGCCCTGATCCAGATCTGGGAGGACATCCCCCAGGCCACCATCCTCTGTCTCTTCAGGAGCATGCCCAGATGTTGTCAGGAGTGCATATAGGCACGTGGGGGCCATACACACTACTGAGTCATGATGAAATTCACACAAGTTGGTACAGCCTCTGATTTCAATTGTTTACTTAGATTTTCGGTGTAAGTTTGAATCCAGCCCTCAGTCGGTTGGTGATGTTGGTTTCCATTGACTATTGTTACATATTTTTTTTTACATAACGAATTACACAATGTACAGTAAAGATTTTAATCTTTAATATATTTCCTTCATCGAGATCCGATGTGTGATTTAAGTGTTCCATTAATTTTTTTGAGAAGTGTAAATATCAAGTTGGACTGGTCCAGCATAAAGAAGAAATCAAGAAGAGACACTTTGACACACATTATAGAGAATCTCCACGTGAAAAGAACATGCTTTTTGAGCTATTAATCTATAACTGTGACCATAGAACGTGCTTGTGTTGCATGATGGGAAAGCTACACTGGTGGTGCTCTCTCTGTGGTGTTCTCTCACATGGGCCTCCTTTGATGTGTGTTGTAAACAGAAGCAGCTCTCCTCGCTGTCTCCCTGGAGATGAGCCTCATCACAAGCCAACTAATGAGCACATTACCAGGTAGACCGTCCAGGAAAATGAAAATAGTTATGATTGTTGGTGTTCTAAGTTCCCTCTCCATTTCTCTCTTCATGTAGCTCTGCAATTGTGTGGTTATGATTGTTTATTTGGCTAAACTTAATAAATGTTGTGTTTACAAAAGATACACAATGACTAATCTGAGGATAAACTACACCTTTGGGATGTTATGATTATCTGTGTGTGGATATTTTCTCCCCTAATCCCTGATTAATAAATAAATATTAGACTAAACCTATATTGTTATTTAAAGTGCTTTAATTTGCTTTAATTTTAAAGTGCTTCTAATTCATATATTCTAATTAGGGGTGAAACGGTATGCATATTCGTATTGAACCATTTGGTACAGGGTCCATGGTGCACGGTTAAGTACACACTGCGAACCGAACAATGCATTCATTTTTCATATATTATAGCTAGGAAAAAAATATATATTTTTTTCATTGTAAAACAATAGTTATTGCATAAACCAATGGCGTATAGCTGTACGCAGCTCCACGCATTAGTTATTTCACTCCAGCAAGAACAGAGCTCAGAGAATGTCGTAGCAGCAATTAGCTTATGAAGGAGTTAGCAGTTAGCTAAATGCAAAGGCGCAACATTGCAAGGATTGGTGAGCCAGAACTAGAAGACACCCAATTATGATTCTGGTCTGCCATCTGGGAACATTTTGGTTTCCCTGTAAACTATAACGGGGATTGCCAATGAGTGGTAGATTAAACTTCTACAACATCTAGTCTCGGTTCATTGACAATATTGAATACTTCCAATTCAAGTGGCAATACGAGTTACATGACGACTCATTTATTTATTGTTACACATTGAAAATAGAATAAATAAATAAGGCCCTGCTATGTAACTTAATTTAGATTTATGCTGCTGGACTATGCACTCTTGTTGACGTTCTGATTTATTTCATGTTTTAAGGCAGGCACTGCTGTTTTTTGTTGTTCTTTTGTTTCCATATGCGCCTGGGAATTTAAGCTACCATGTTTACTATTATAATAAATGGAAAATCTAAATACAATTTACTTATTTCTCAGGCATTCATTTTAGTTGATGTATCGAAACCGTCCCGAACCGTGACACCACTGTACCATATCGTACTGAACCGTGAGTTTTGTGAACCGTTTCACCCCTAATGCCAATATACAATGACTGTTTTTTAACTGTATATTATATAAGTGTTATATAAGTATTGTTTCTTTCTGATGATTTCCAGTTAAAATATTTGATATGGTACAATCAGCTTGTTGCGGCTTCAGCAATGCAATTTGGATGGCTGAACTGCAAAACAAATTAAGCAATTCTCTCTCTTTTGAAGGACCAAACATTTGGAGAACATAACATTTTCACAAATAAACTGTTCAGATTTCAACCACTTGGTCCACTTATATCTTTGTAATTACGCTCACAATTATTAAAATTAATTGTAATAATTCATAGTTTCACTGTACTTATACAACTATGGGTATTAGCAGACTTTAAAAAAGGTAATAACAACACATTCACGTTACAAATACATTTGGACATAGCAAACGGAGCTACTCGCCCCAGAACACCCAAAGCTAACTACCATTATGCCTTCTGATTGTCGTTGCTGTAATTTCAACTTGATAGAGAACTATTGTCTTCAGGTAAAGATAGCAGAGTTAGAGGCTCTTCTTCAGATGCAAATGTCAGACAAGGATTATGTTAGTATAGAAACAAAAAAAACAGCGTCTGTGCCACCAGGAAGAAACAATAATGTTGTTAGCCCCCTGGCACAGCCCCTGCAGCCGGGCAAGAACTTTCTCGTGGTCACTGGGAAGAAATGCCGCTGACCAGTTGCTGCAAGAGCCAACAGATTTTCAACAGGTTTTCCAGAAATTAAACTAAATGGAAGTATTTAGACTAGCCTGGATAGACAGTACACTATAATACCGAAAAGCACTCACATCTGCTCAATAAGCTTATTTCTCCAACCTGATTGAGGTGAACAAAAACAATCCAAAAATTCTCTTTGATACAGTTGCAAAGTTAACAAAAAAGCAATGCTCAACAAGTGAAGTGGGTCTTCACTTCAGCAGTAATGAATACATTAACTTTTTGATGAAAAGATCATCACAATTAGAAAACAAATAACTGACTCCTCAAATAGGTATAGTCCTCAAAATCTCAGTTGTCCTGAGAATACCCAGAACTTCTCTAACCTGGTGACACAATTTTTTGAACCTGTATCGCTCAACACGTTCTCTAAATTTGTAATGAGTTCTAAACCCACAAATTGTCAGCTAGACCCGATTCCAACAAAACAACTTAAGGAGCTACTTCCTGTGCTAGGTCAGCCAATGTTGAACATAATTAATTGCTCCCTATCCTCCGGATTGTGTACCAAACTCATTATAAATAGCGGAAATAAAGCCTCTTCTGAAAAAATCTAATCTGGATCCAGGTATATTAAACAATTTCAGGCCAATATCGAACCTCCCATTCCTCTCAAAAATCTTAGAAAAATGTGTTTCCCAACAACTGAATGCCTTCCTGAAGACAAATAACATATATGAAATGCTCCAGTCCTGTTTCAGACCCCATCATAGCACTGAGACTGCACTCGTGAAGGTAACAAATGACCTTCTAATGGCTTCAGACAAAGGTTCCGCATCCATTCTGTTGCTACTTGATCTTAGTGCTGCCTTTGACACTATTGATCACTCCTTTCTCTTAGAGAGACTAGAAACCCATATTGGGCTACATGGACACATTCTAGCCTGGTTTAAATCTTATTTATCTGAAAGATATCAGTTCGTATGTGTGGATGGCATGTGCTCTGACAAATCAAAGGTATGTTTTGGTGTTCCTCAAGGCTCAGTTTTGAGCCCATTATTGTTTTCACTATATATGCTACCTCTGGGTGATGTCATCCGGAATCAATGTCAGTTATCACTGTTACACTGATGACACACAGTTGTATATTTCGATGAGACATGGAGAAGCTCCAAAATTAGCTACTTTGGAAGCATGCGTTTCAGATATTAGGAAGTGGATGACGGAGAACTTCTTGTTTTTAAACTCAAGAAAAACAAAAATGCTTGTTTTAGGACCCGAGAAACAAAGAGTTTTGTTGGCAGACCTTACGGTGAACCTTGACGGTTTTATGGTCGTATCCCAAAAAACTGTGAAAAACCTCGGAGTCACCCTCGACACCGATCTCCCCTTTGATGAACATATAAAATATTTCTCAAGAGCTGCTTTTATCCATCTTTGGAACATTGCAAAAATCAGAAACTTTATCAAAAACGAATGCAGAAAAACAAATCCATGCTTTTGTCACTTCTATATTAGATTACTGTAATGCTCTTCTCTCCAGTTACCCTGATAAATCAATAAATAAAGTTCAATTAGTGTTGAAGACGGCTGCTAGAATCCTAACTAAAACTAAAAAATTTGAACACATCACTCCAGTTCTAGCCTCTTTACACTGGCTACCTGTTAAGGCTAGGGCTGATTTTAAGGTTTTATTGTTAACCTATCAACCAATACATGGAGTTGCTCCTACTTACCTGACTGAAATGATCCAGCCATACAAACCTACATGTAACCTAAGATTGCAAGATGCAGTTCTTCTAATTGTACCTAGAATTTCTAAACAAACAGCTGGAGGCAGGGCTTTCTCTAATAGAGCTCCACTACTGTGGAATGATCTGCAAATTAAGGTTAGAAATGCAGACTCAGTGCAAACTTTCAAGTGTCTACTAAAGACTCATCTCTTCAGCTTGGTCTATGATTAAGTGTAGTCTGGCCCAGGGGTGTGAAGGTGAACGGAAAGGCTTGATACTGTCCACCCTTGCTATCTTGCCAGGTGAGCTCTCATTGCCCCTGGGAGGCCCTCTCTCCAATGCCATTCAGGTGCGCAGTCACTGGCTTGTTGTTGTCTCTCCTTTGCACCCATTGTGCAATTAGTGTGTACTCTGCTGGCAATACCCGGCCCTCATTTCAAGGTGGTTGCAGTTGGTTGGTGTCCCTTTGGTTGATGCTTGGCAATGTGGGTGTATTGACTTCCTGCCTGTTAGGCCCTGTCTGGGGTCTCCCCCGGATAGGGCTACAGTGTCACTTGACCCCCTGTCTCAGCTCCAAGGATTTACACTGCTATATTAATGCGCTGGGGGTCAGTTCTCTTTCTCCACTGTAAAACCTTGTAAACGCACTCTCTAAGTTTTCTTGTCTCCTGCTCTCGTTCAAACTCAGGAGGACATGAGGTCTTGGCCCACACCTCCCGATTACCAGGCTCTGAAAACTTGTTGCTGCCACTGTCCAAAGTCCTCCTGGCTATGTTGCAGATCAAGACGATACCTGACGATTCCAGCTGCCAGTCTGATAAGCACCCCAACCGGTTGTCCCTGTCCTTGTCCATCTGGTCATGCTTCTGACCTGGCTTAGGATTTATAGACTCTGGACACAACCCAACAGCATTTACTAACTATTACAACTTGTCCTTTTAAAATGTTCACCCGGCACAGCCAGAAGAGGACTGGTTACCCCACTGAGCCTGGTTCTTCTCTTGGTTTCTTCCTAAATTTCGGCCCCTCTTAGGGAGTTTTTCCTAGCCACTGTGCTTCAAATAATGTTGTGGCTTGCTCCTTGGGGTTTCAGGCTGGGTGTTTTGTAATAGCACTTTGTGACAACTGCTGATGTAAAAAGGGCTTTGTAAATACATTTGATTGATTGATTGATGTTATATTATGACAAAGTACATCAAGTGTTAGCCAATTGAAGTTGTCATGGTGGGCATTTACTTGGTAGGTAATGTTACTTACAAGTAAGTACCCTATAAAATACACTTAATTTTAACTGGCCAAATCCTATGTTACATCTTGTAATAATATTGCACTCATGCAGGTAGCTCATCAACTCTGCGGATTTATCATGCTAATAGGATGGCAAGGAAGCTGAGGAAGTCATTATAGACAACATACGCAGTAATTATAAATCATATACCCAAGTATACCCCAGGTATTTAGGTTGACCTAATTCTGATCTGTTTTTGTAAACTGATCATCCTAGATGATACACTTCTTGAGGGCAACTGATATCAACAACACTGAGTAAAGAATTTAAAGACAGCATGTTTAGAGGTAGATAATTAGTGTGTTTCTAATTTTGGAAATCCAGTGCATCTTTCCTCAAGAGATTACAACCTTTGACAGTTGTTACTGAATAACAAGC
Organism: Esox masquinongy; assembly: GCA_016801175.1. Lineage (NCBI taxonomy): Eukaryota > Metazoa > Chordata > Actinopteri > Esociformes > Esocidae > Esox > Esox masquinongy. Next base: position 12,027 of record JACXGI010005531.1, on the reverse strand, counting down.
AGCTGAGAAGAAACATCACACTTAATTGGTGCATTTTGTGGATTTTTTTTGTAACCACAAACTTTGCAAACACATTTGTTGTTACATTTCTGTCAATGTAGAATACAACAGTTGCACATAGTTATAACAGCATCCTTATTGGTAATTGGCTAATTAATTGAAATAACAAATAGGTTACTACAAGTAACTACAATGCTTACAGAAATTGTTGTTGTGTCATCCACAAATGCAATTGTAGTACTGCACTACTCTGGTTATAATAAGCCATGAAAATTGTGTGGTGATTAGAATTAATCTAGTCTAGGATCTGAAAATATTTATTTTCTAGGTGACAAGAAACACTGCCATTTTTTTCGGCTGATATCAGAGGTAAAATGCCAAAAGAAATTGGCTACTATACTTAAAGATTGTGGATTTCATCTTTAATTATTGTAATCAGTAGGAGAAGATAGATGACCCAGATCTTTTGCTGAATGACCAGTGGGTTTGGATTAGAACCCATGCCACAGCAGTATATGTGCACAAGGCAGCGGCCTAGACCACTCTACCACCCAGGCGACATTATCTCAACATCCTCTTGAGCCCATCTCACACATACAAACCCTTACAACGGCATGGTTATGAGCACATTTAGCGGTATTAATGCAACCAACAAAGGGTTAGGGTAAACCCCAACCGTATACAGGTCTCTTTCATGTCACTGACATGAAAGAGACATGTATTGCTTGTCATAATCATGAACCAGAATGCTATTTACTTGTAGTTAGTATTTGATGCCACTTCAGTTGAACTCCTGTCATAAAAAACAACATGCTTTGTCATAACCATGAAATATCAGACAGCCAGGTGTCAGCTTATGACAACTGACTACATTTTTACGACACTGCACACCGGCTGATATTAATCATGGTTTGAGTCATGACATTGTGTTAACATATTAGTAGACATGCAGTGATGGCTTTCCTGACTTTTTATAACATCTTTTACGTAATTGTTATGACAAGGTTATGCTGCGACAGTGTTAGTCTAAACTGATAACAAATTCACATCAACTTAATATCAAGTGGGGTGGCAGGTATCCCAACAGTTATTACATCTGACTGGTAAGTGAAAGCTAAATTTACTCCCCAAGCAGGAAAGATTATTATTATTAGATTATTCTGTCTCCGAACAAGGCAGCGAACCCTATTGCTCCCCAGTTTTTTGATGTAAATAAGAATGTGGTCTTAGCTAAATTACCTGTTAAAATATAAGTTTGAAAATTAGTTCTGCCTAAACCCACAGCAGCGTTTTCCTTTGTGAGCAATGGCAGGTGTGTTTGGACTTTGTGATTACCCAAGAATAAATCCCTTGAAAGTTACCGCAAAAGCAATTAGAAGTGTAGATGGTCTTGGAGAAAAAAAAATTGTGGAACCTTTTAAAGCGAGAGAGATGAATCCTGCTCCCATCCTGTTTGTCAATTATTAGCTCTTTTTCACACTTGCAGTTTGCTAATAGTGTTCTGTTGTGTTGCAAGTAAAACTGTCTTACATTTCACATTATCAACACCTGAAATCTCTCTTCCAAGCTGTCAGGACTAGGCAAAATTAGTAACACTTTTTAGACCATCTATGCTGGGAATAATCCCCTAATAATGGATGCAAGTCCAACCTCTTTAGTCATTCTTTAGTCATTCTTGTTACAGAAATGCTGTTACATTCTTGTTACAGAATATTTTAAAAATATTTTTACCATTTATAGATTGCATAATGATTTGCTACACTTTCCAGTGCTTGTTTTCTTGGACACAAATTGAGCAAACTGTAGAACTTTAGCAACAAGGAAATGGCAGAGGGATTTAAGTTGTGCCCATCTGATATTGCTCATTTGAGAACAGACTATCGCATGATTTAGTGAAGCCTGTGGGAGAGCAAGAGTGCTGTTTATCGGCAATATTACTTTTGTATATTGTTTTGTAAATTACCAGTAGTGTTGCAACAAAAAAGTGACTATACTATGTCCATATACCATGAATACACTGATGGGAAAAAAGCTCTTATTTTTATGAAATGCAGTCATGACAAAACAGCCTTCATCTGTAGAGACCTTTTTTTTTAAAGCTGACATGCAGAAATTATTTAACATTCAGCAAATCTGTGAACTTTCTGAGAATGACAATAAATATTCATGAACTATGGATTTATCGATTTCATGAGGAGGTTGGCAGGGGTTGTGGTGGTAGTTGAGGGTTCAGAAATGTGTCGTACGTGACAGGTGTGCGGGGTGAGAGCGTTGAGAAACACTTGAATTCACTGAGAAATCATTATCACCTGCACACTTAATTAGGTTAAATGCTCTGAGGTTGGTCCCCACAAGCATTCACTCTTCGTTCTGTTTAAATAACCTGCCGATAGAGGTGTGAGGCAATGAAGTCTGAAATTATGTCAGCCAAATGGGATCCTATTCCTTATCAAACGCATTACTTTCAACCAGGGCCCAATGGTCAAAAGCAGTTCACTACTACAGTGGATATAAAAAGTCTACACATCCCTTTTAAAATGCCAGGTTCTTGTGATGTAAAAGAATGAGACAAAGATAAATCATGTCAGAACTTTTTCCACCTTTAATGTGACCTATAATGTGAACAATTCAATTGAAAAACAAACTGAAATCTTTGAGGGGGAAAAATAAAAAACTCACAATAACCTGGTTGCATAAGTGTGCACACCCTTAAATTAATACTTTGTTGAAGCACCTTTGGATTTTATTACAGCACTCAGTCTTTTTGGGTAGGAGTCTATTAGCATGGCACATCTTGACGTGGCAATATTTGCCCACTCTTCTTTGCAAAAGCGCTCCAAATCTGTCAGATTGCGAGGACATCTCCTGTGCACAGCCCTCTTCAGATCACCCCACAGATGTTCAATTGGATTCAGGTCTGGGCTCTGGCTGGGCCATT
>JACXGI010005530.1:29616-46652 GCA_016801175.1 Esox masquinongy | reverse complement strand
GGGGGGGGGGGGGGGGGGGTTTGAGGGGATCACGCCGGGCGGCTCCACGGGAGTGATAAGAGCGAATAAGCTGTCAGCGTCGGACGGGCCTTATTGTTCATATTTAGATGGAGGAACAATGGCGGAGTGTCAGGAGCCCACAGTTCATAATCTGCTGATGCAGACCAAGTGTCAGGGTGATCCACGAGCGTTGTGGCTCCGGAATCCTTAAGCAATCCCCCGTAGGAATGCCATGGGGGAGACTACAAACGGGACAGCATCTGCCGGACCATAGATAGATAGGTATAGAAACGGGGGGGGGGTGAAATGAAAGAAGCTCGGCGAGACGTTATTTAAGAAGAGAAAATAAAGAGAGCGCAGGGATGAAAGGACATTTCTCAGATGATGAAGAGAAGTCGCCCATGTCTTTTTTCCGGGGGTGTAAAATGTAAAGCTTTGATTGTGACGGTCCGGGCCGGGTGGCGAGGCGCTCCGGAGAAAGGCTGCAGCCAGACACCTGCATGGAGAGAGGGACAGATAGACAGATGGGGCAAGGGAGAGACTGCGAGGGGCGTCCGGCTGCGACGCTCACAGCTGCAGGTGAGGGAGAGGAGAATGGGTGTCGGATTAGAAGAGGGGGCCCTCGGGAGATCCTCGCCCCACAATGAGAGCCTGATTTAGGGCAGAGACACTGGGGGAGACAGGGAGACCACTGAAGCTAACACGGCTCATAACCCCCCCCCCAACCAAAAAACCACCTCTCATCTCTCCTCATCTCCCCTCAAAACGGTTTTGGATCTCTCCGCGAAGTTCCAGCACCACCACGTTTAGGAGGGCTGATTCGGCGTAGCTCTTCGAAGCAGTGCAGGAAGGAGCGGATATGAGAGAGTAGATGTAGAATAGGCTGTCATGTGTTTGTTGGCGTTTCTAAATGTGTCACGGGGAAAAAGCCCCCTTCAGCCATTCTTCATTTACTGTCAAAACCATTAGACATGCAGAGGAAGCCAAAGCAAAGGAGATGGGTATCAGTAACGCATGAGCTACAGTAATTAGCCTGCATCCCTTTGTGTGTGTGTGTGTGTGTGTGTGTGTGTGTTTGTCAGTCAGTGTGTGTGTTTGTGTGCTTGTCTGTCAGCGTGTGGGAATATACAGTGAAAGGGGAGATTGTGTTTAAACTTGTTATACATTCCCATGCCACGCAGTACAGAAACCAATAGGAGAACGGGAACATCATTATAGATGTTGCAACTTCTAAGGATGAAGGTTGTGCTTCAGCTTTAAATATGTGCTAAATTAATGGATTAAATAAAATTTTCTATGACATGGGTGTAAGAGAGGCCGTCCTGATTAAACCCATGAATCCTGAACTGCCAGTCTCTGCGTCCAGTGTCACTTTCCTTGTTTTAGCCCCGTGGTCTGTTGCGTGTTGTGTGCGTGTATGGTATAGCAGCTTTAGACATGTCATGCGACTCAAGCCTGTAGTTGATACTTATTAAACACCGGGGGGGTGGGGGAGGGGGGGTGATCCACCACTTCTGCTGTCATTAATATTTATTCAGTTTCTCAAAGGGAACTCTCCGGTGTTTATATAATCAAAGTCTTCCTGGCTCATAGATCTTTTCCACTGACTCTCAGGTGTCCGTCCTGCTGTTGAATGTTGTTGTGTTTCCTTACTAGGGCATGAGCAATGGATCACTTGTCTCACTAATTCTGGTTCCCAAAAGGCACCATTCAGCCTCTACAGTTCACTTCCTTTGACCAGCCTCTGTGTGTGGAATAGGGGGCCATTTGGGACACCGCCTAGATCCTTACCCAGCATGCTCCGGGCTCCCAGTTGTTACCGTTGCCCTGCGTTCTGTGACTCTGCTCAGTGTCAAGAGCACCAGATAGACGTCCAACACAAACACAATAGTCAGCGTCTCCCTGCTCGCTGACAGCCATGGGAGAGGGAGAGACAGAGGGAGGGAGAGAGAGAGGGAGGTAAGGATAGAAAGAGACAAAGATAGATTTGGAGAGAGGCAAGGGAAGGAGAGAGGTGAGGAAGAGGAAGGGAGGAGAGAGTGGGAGACAGCAAGGTAGAGAGAGAAGCCGGTCCACTGCCTCATAAAAGCCATTGACATCAGTCAGAGCCAAGCCAGTCGTCCTCTCTCTCTGGTCCACCCTGCTCTCCACGGCTAAGGCTCTGCCTTGCAATCATTCATGCATCCCGGTCAAAACCCCTCTACTCACACACACACACACACACACACACACACAGAAGATTTAAGTGTGAATGGTGAGGGAACATAAATACCTCAATAAATATTAGTTATGTTTAGTACAATGTTTGTGTTCCGCTGATTGCTCCATTCTCATGGCAACTGGTCAGCAGCTGTGATTACACGTTGCATTTTACCTAACAAATGTGGAAAATACATTGTGTCCAATGTTGTCATACATTTGGCAATAGGTTAGGAAGCGCAGCTCGGAATCCACGTCATTTTATGGGCAGTGTGCACATACTCTGTCTTCTGCCTTTGACGGATTCTCACGATAGCGAGGTCATTCTCAATGAGTCTGTACATAATCAAGACCTTTCCTTATTTTGGGTCAGTCACAGTGGTCAGTTTATTCCCGCCACACAGTTTACCGCAAGACATTATTAATTAAAATGTCCTATTTTTATGATTTTCAATACTAACAATACAAGTAGATCTCTCTTTGTTTTCTCAAGAGTTGGTTGTAAATCCGTTGCTGACTTTTGTTGTAAGGGTATGTAGTGCTTAAGTCGGTTGTGTTGTAACTTGATTTTTTTGCCCATTCCTTAATTTTGTCATATTCAAGTGTATCAGAGGCCATAAAAAAGGGATTCTATTTAGTCTGTGCTGCGGTAGTTCAATTTAAGGGCTGCATTCATAGCAAACGCTGGCACACACATCGCTCCCTCCCAACCCACACAACTGCTAAACATGTGGATATGTAAAAACAAAATGCATATAGGCTATAAAATACAATGGAGCATGACTCCAGTCTCTGAAAACTGACATCTGAGACAAAGAAAAGAAATACCGCCCCACAATGGAAAATCCCGGAAGGATCCATATACACTTCAGGTGATGCCACACACCGTCTCGGACAGTTACTGCTCGGCTAACGTAAAGTTAAAAAAAACATGCGTATTGACACAGTTATCCGACTCCCAGTGGTGGATGATGGCAACACGTACTAACCATTACTTCAACCCTGAGAGACAGAGAACCTCTTGCCTCAGCCTGTGTGGCTGTCAGCAGGGGCCTCAGGCTTCTGTGTCAATGTGTGTGTCATCAGAGCCCTGGGGAGATTCTTCCGTAAAAAAAAAGAATTGGTGACCTGAGGCAGCCTTAGAGGCCAGGCGGCAGTTCTTGGGGTCAGAGGTCAGGAGTATGGTGCACGTTTTAGGACATCTGGAGGGTTAGCGACTAACTTGATGAGGAGCGAGGCTTGCATACATTTTAATCTTGCATCGTCCTGGCTGAAGTGATGGAGTTCGAGAGTTTTTCGGTGTGCACGTGTGGCTCAGAATCTATTCAGTAGGAAGGTCCTCGTTTTATTAGACGCCTGCAATAAACCCAATTTTATTCAATCCTCCAAAATGTGCACTGTACTCGTGAAAGGTTCTGCCATCAGGAAATAACAACCCTTGCATCAGACAGCAAACCCTGTTTAGAAATCAGGGTGGAAACGTTGGCCAGAAAGATATCTTGCTCTGGGCACCACCTCAAGGAATGTGGAATAAGCAGACCGAATTGGCCGGCCCCTGATAAAAAACAATCCTGGTGGCGTGTCTTTGAGAAGGCTATCTCTGTTCCCGTACAGTCTTTGGTATTGTCGCGTTATTCTCAACACAGAAAGGATTGGTTTCAGCAGGGTGCCGTCAATTATGATCCACTCCTCATCAAAGTGATGAAGCTTAGCACATCTGACAACGCCTTGCTCAGGACCTATCTTTTCCAAACGCAAGGAAGCCATTGTTCCGCCGATTTCAAACTCAGGCAAACTGCAGGACTGTGTACGCCTACTGGGAGGAAGTTACTCTCAATTGATTTTAGAATTTTTTATCAAAGGAACAAATTGAATGGAATATTGTTTTCTTTCTCAGAGCCAATGTGCCAATCTAAATAAAAGCAGCTTCAATTTGTATAAAACAATTTAAATGTTTTTTGCGAAAGAAGGGTGTACAGAGAACTACTTTATTTCACAGGGCAGGTCTTTATTAACAATTGTCATTCCATGCCAACACACTTTTAATTCTGAAGTGAGAGTATATAGAAGGGGATTCTTCTAGCAGCTCCTCACAGCTTTTTATACATGTTTTTAAGTTTCATGTTTCAGAGTTCATTTGACCATTAAAGAAGCTATCAACGATCCATCAAGAGAGGCGTCGTTGCAGAGGTCCATGCCTGTAGAGGGTAATGACTGTACAAACTGCATGGTCGAGGTCAGAGAGCCTCACAGCAGTTACGTAAGAGGACCCGCACACACAAGCTGTTGTTTGTGAGGACAGCACCTGTGTATGTTGAGTGGGGGGGGTCATGGGTGCCTCTCAACACGTAGTTTGCACATGTAACACAAACACACCTGTCTCACACACACACACACACACACACACACACACACACACACACACACACACACACGGAGTCAATTAGCACGCTGAAAGCATCTTGTAATCAAGCTGAAAAACATACCTGTTAGAAATCACTCAATCCTGGCTAGATGTGTAATCATATTACCCTGAACAATTAGCATGTTGTTGCTTCTACAGGCGTTTTACACAGCTGCCGGCAGTAGAAGGTGATCACCCTACTGAAAATACCAGCTCCTTCAAAAACACACTTCCAAAAGGGTGATGTCACCTTTTCTAAAATCTGAACCTTGTCTCAGACAGATCGTCACCATTCAGAATCACATTCAAAATGAGGTTCGGGTGTGCAGCAGGTTGTTTGTGAAGGGGGATGAACCGCTCTCTCTGTTTTAATTGGCTAGAGGTAGTTGTCACTCTTACTATCTTCTGAACCAGTAATAAATCCAATTGAAAAAGGTATCCACCACAGTGATCCAATTACTGCATCGGTGGGCAAAATGGAAAGATATATCATGGATTGTTTTCAAAGTACACGTAAATTAAAAGGAGGTGAATGCATCCTTAAGATTGCAATAAAAGGATAAGATAGCAATCTGTTGAACTGAACCCCTTTTTATTTACTTATATTTTCTGCAGTGACTGAATTTAATATTACAATACGGACTTGTACTTTGTTTTACATTCAAATACATTTTCCTTCATGCTGACGAAAGGCCCACAACGGATTTGGAAGGTATCTCCACTTGTTCCAAGGACTGAGGACTAAATCAACACACTGATGGTATTGCTACTCTCCACAGACTAATTATTGCAGCTCTCATTGGGTGTCTGTGGCAATGGAACAGCACACCTCTTCACACGTTTAACACCAACGTAAAAAAGAAGCCGCTTTCTTCTTCAATACGCACATATTTATTCAATGAATATCTGCATATCTCTAGCAGGTGAGAGGAGCGCGGTCTGATTAAAGAGGTCACCATTGAGATGAAGAGCATCTGTGGTCTGGAGGCACACCTTGGGGAAACCTCTTTTAAGTGGCCTTAAAATCTGATAATAAGTGTGATGGGTAAAAAAACGACAGGAGATAGCGTGCTGATATTAGCGATGGAGCTGAGCGTCGGTATCTTTGAGGAGGGCTAGTGAGCGTTGTAATGAGACAGGGTTGCCTTCCTCTTACTAGCCTAATGAAGCCCACATGTGCATAGCTGTATAATCACTGCTAACCAGCCGACTGGGGTAGCTGTTATTGTAGCAATGGTGTGATGTCGAAAGGGAGAGTATATCCCTCCCTCCTTACCTCGCTACCTTTTTCTTTATCTCTCTTTCTCTCACTCGCTCTCTAGCTCTGTCCAATGTCTTTTCTCAGGTAGGCGGGCCAAGCCATGCCCACCTGAGGATCTTTGCAGTGTGTTCATTTCCTGTGTTTGAGGCCTGCAAAACCCAGTTGCCCTTTAAATTTTGATGGGTTGATTGCTGTTATACAAATCAGTTGACTTGTGTACGTTCTTGCTTGTACCATTAATTTTGTCTTTGTTAATGTAAAGACCTAGCTTGCCATTCTTATTCTGTGAGCCTACCTTAAACGCGAGACGGAGCTACAAGCTAGTAAGGACAGTGGAAAGTTTGTAAACAGCTGTCAAACTCACACGTGGTAATGTAATCCGCAGGTAATTGTTTGAATTACAAGAAAAAAACAATTTTATTTTAACACCTTTTGATATTTTCTATGTAATTTAATACTGTTAAATCAATACTATTTTTTAATTAGGTTTGCTGGAATAAAAGCTACGTCCAAAAATCTACATTCAGATTATAGTGAAATAAACCCTGATCTTGTAAACAATACAAAATATTTATCTATTGGTTAAACAAACTTTCCTTGGCACTTGTATTGAAATGCAAGATTATGTGACAGTAACAGTAATTCATTATTAATGAGAGTCTAGACAGCTAAAGAGATCACAGATAGACCTAGACAAAATATTTTAGTAGATGCACCCATCTTCCACCACTTAATATGCAAATAAACCAACTTCGGAAAGTATTCTGACCCTTTCACTTTGTCCAAATGTTGTTGTAATATAGACTTTATTCATTATTGATTAAATATATTTGTATGCCATCAATCTACATGCAATACCCCGTAATGAGTAAAGCAAAAAAAAACATGTATTCCAATTTATTGAAAATGAAATACATATGTATTCTCTTCATTTATATACATCTCCGGAAAAAATTAACAGACCACTGCACCTTTTTCTTTCCTTTCCAAAACAGTCAAAAAGAAGGTTTTGAGTGAGGAACAGAAGGGTTAAAATTAAGAGACCACTGCTAATTGAACGCTTCTGTTCCTCGCTCAAAACTTTCCTTTCATATTTTTTGGAAAGGAAAGAAAAAGGTGCAGTGGTCTCTTATTTTTTTCTGGAGCTGTATATGTTAAATATTAAAACAATATGAGAACTATAAACAAATCAGCTATAGCCATGATTATAAAAGTGACATTTGATAGTCCTGAATTCCCACAAAATCACAGAAATCCATTAATTTTACAATTGTTTTACCAAGTGTGTATGTTAAGAACACATTATAATTTACAGCAACAACTTCAGAGTAATTAAGCTTAACTGTATTGCACCAGGACAGAACAATTTCTTTGTTGTTTTTTTACCTTGTCGACTCGAGGATTATAGCCAGCAACCTTTGGTTTACTGACCCAATGCTCTTCATCACCAGGCTAAACTGCCAGTTGTCTCCTCCAGAAAATTGTTCTATGTGCAATAACTCTGTCAATATCTGATATTGCATTTAATATAATAAAAATAATAAAAAATGACAATAAGTGTTTTTACTTCTTCTGTCTCCTCTTCTTCTTTCTCCGGCCCCTTCTTTCTCTTTCCTCATCTGTTTTGTCCCCCGCCTCCCATTCCTCCCCCTTCTCTGTCTGACCCACCTCACTCCTCAGTGCAATTTATTACCTCTGTATCCAGACTGAAACCTCCCACTATGGAACTATCTGTCATCGCTACATTATCAGTAAAACACACCGCCTTCCATATTGTGCTATAGGGGCTCTGGCAAATGACTATTTTTATAGGACATGATAAAGGAAATGCTGCCTTATGTTCAAATATTTTACTGTCTAGGGAAGAATTGAGTATATTGCTTGTACATGTTTGTCTGTGTGCATGTGTGTGTGCTTTTACAAAAATTCCTTGAAAGCCATCAGAATCTAAAAGTTAAACAACTCAATAATATTATCTTGCTCTAATTTACAAATTCAATTTTGTCATTATTTCTTTTTTGGAATCTAGAGTATGTACTATGTGGAGAATATAACTGTCACTCCTTGGGAGTATGACTACTCACTGCATATTACAACAATGTGGAGACCAACTACACGCAAAGCCCAATATCAAGACATAAACACAACATGAAGCCCAAAAGATCAAGCCTACAGAGTAAAACAAACTGGTGTTCTTATCAATGGGTACACATGGTCTAAACCTCCAGGCCCATGAGAATTGTGCCAGTACACACAGTCAGATATACAGGATCTAGGGTGCTTGAAGAAATCACTGTGCAAGTAACTCTAGACAAAATCTCTTCCCAAAGAGATTATCTGGAGAATCAACCTGAGGACAACATTTTAGTGGAAATGTTGCCATTAAAACTGAAACCTGGCATGAAACAGGTCAAGGCAAAGAAACTATTAGTGCCACATGGGACAATAAATGAATTGAGATGAAGAGGGTGTGTAGGATTGGAGTGTTCCTGCTTGATTGGTGTCCAATATTCATACTGGTAAATCTTCTCAAATAAAAGGAAATGAAGAAAATTTACAAGAAATTCAAGTGGACTGCATTCATCATAAAGACTTCTGAGAGAAGGTTTGACTAAAAATGTAGTAGTTGCTCTCAGACTCAATGAACAAAAGAAAGACAACATTGCATTTCTCAGGTACAATCAGCTTGTAAATCTCTGTCTCCCTTCAGACGCAAACCTAACCGTAACCTAACTCTATGGCAAAAAGACCTAACATTAACCTAAACTTAACAGCTAAATCCTAATTTATCAATTAGGCAAAAATATATAATTTCCAGTTCAACCACATTTTGCAAAAAATATTTGTCACCACTGATGTAGTATATACTGTATATGTAACCTGTTTTGCTAAACATCACCTGCCATCACATGGTTATAGAGTTCTTCATTGGAAGTTCTTAGACATGGTGTCCCTCAAGGCAGCTGCCTTAGACTGTTTCTTTTTAATGTTTAGCCATATTTCTTACAAGAATTTAGAATGGTGATGTATGCACTTTATGTTTGCATCCAAAGCCAGTGAACTCACTGCAACTCTAGATAAGAAGATACGGTGGGTATCAGAATGGACCATGAACAACAAGCAGGTCCTAAATAAAGCTAAAACTGAGAGATTTCTATTTGATTCAAAACATTCTCTAAGATACATTTCAAATAGAGTGCATGTGAGAACAATAAGTTGAGGAAGTTCAGCTGCTTGGACTTACATTTGATGGGCAGCCAGCATCGTCAAGTCGTGTTAAAAATGTTGTGTGTAGATGGGGAGAAGATGGAAAGTATCTATTTTTGTAAAAATAAATCTTTGTAAAATCAGAGATCATCTTATCTAGTTATTTAGGCTCTGTCCAACAGTATAGTTAGGTGCAGCAAAGAAAGACTAGACACTAGTCGGTAACAGACTAGTACACCTTGCCGTTAACAAACAGAACTAACATAGACAACAAGAACGCTAACAATAAAATTATCCATGCCAATCTCTCTTGTCTATTGTCTAAAAATCCAAATTGTCCACACACACACACACACACACACACACACACACACACACACACACATTACCTTTCCTTAGATATATTGGTTTATGTATCGATTTGTGTTTCTAGTTATTATTTTAAAAAATTGGTGATGTCAACATGTAATGTTCTTCTAAAATGTATGTGTACTGTACAGTTCTTTGCCTGTAAGAACTGTACAGTATATATGTCTGACCACATAAAGACTAGCTGTAGCAATGACATTAGCTAATGGGGATCCAAATAACAAATAACTAAAGATCTACACACCAACAACACACTGCTCAGACATTCTACGATGAAACAGGAAAGATGGAGAGAAAGAATAGAGAGAAAGAGAAAAAAATAACAAGATACAAACACAAAGGGCACAACACATGATTGTAAATAAGCCACCAGAAGAATTCTGACTCTGAGTTCATTCCAGTGATCTGTCCCCTTCTCTCTGTCTGATTTCCCTGCATGCTCCCTTTCCTTTCTCCTCCCTCAATCCAGCCTGTGTGACAAATACCCCAGCCCCAAAGTGACAGGCCCTAAGACGACTGGCAAGGAAACCGAGCATTAATTAAGTCATTGCCGGACTGTAATTTCCTTGAGAAGTGAAAAAATGCACAAGAAAAGGTTACTGAGACCTTTTCTGTGTCAAAATTACCATTCGTCATGAATATTAATGCGTCTAATGAAGACAACCTTTGCTTCATCAAGAATGTTCTGGAGCAGGTGCCATGCTGATAGACTCTCGCAGGCTGTTTTTCCCCTTCAGTCGGGGGAAACTGGCACACACACACACACACACACACACACTGTAACACACAAACACAGAGACATTCATATACACCCAGCTTTAAGCGCTTCATCAGCAGCACCCACATCCCCCACGTACATTCATCCTTTCGGATGGAAGAGATTGTATTGAACAATCTCTGCTCAGTGAAGGTAGATAAGACAACAAATCAACAATAGCTAGATTTTCAGTTTTATAATTTTGCTTTCAGCACTGCCCAGCAGGGACAACGTAAGAGACACTTGCAGGGAATGTCCATGGGTCTGCTGTAGGGCCTCCTGTGTCTCCTCCACTTTTTAAAGGAGGTCTGACCAAATCCTGGGCATTTTTCACAAAGCCTCCTTCCCTGCCCTCCTCCCTTACTCCTCAATGTCTTTCTATCCCCCCCTGTCACCTACCTCTCATTAATTCAGACCTGTCACTTTGAAACACATACACACACACACACACGAACACACACACACACGTTGTCCCTGGTATCTCAACAGAGGGTGACAGCTCTGCGCTGACTGACAGGCCCTGTGTCTGTGGTACAGGAGATCCTTCACTGCCAACACTTTTGTAAAGTGCCCCTCAACTGTCACTTCCAGAACACACACACACACAAAGAGAGAGAGAGAGAAAGAAAAGCGGAGAGAGTGAGGTCATCTACTGTATACAGATGTCTCAAATCGTAAATAGCTTTCTCTCACTAATGCCTTTCGTAATCCATTATTGATGGTATTGATTTTATAATAATAATGAGACTCATAAGCTGGGGTTTAGTCAAACCACAGTAATGTTCTGTCAGTATGTATATTTACTATAGGCTATCAACGAGTGGTTCAAGAAAATAATGAACCCTTATCTTGGGCCATTGATATATTCAATATAAGCGATAGCTGTATTACTGCCTATTCTGTTGTCTGTCAAGAGGGTGGGCAAGAGAGGTGGTAATCGGTTGTAAATGTTTCAATCTGTGTTGAGAAAATTGTGTTTTACAGTCAGTTGCGTTTTCCTTGTCTTATGGCATATTCTAATGTATACTACTGTACATTAAGCATATTATACAACCTAACAAAACAATCTTAGGAAGATGTACCATTAGCAACATTAGTAGCTAGCCTTGCGTAGTACCTCGTTTTGTCAGTAGAATTTCAATAGATATAGCTAATGTAACAAGCTAGCTTAATGCAATGCCACTATAACAAAAAAGTGAGCAATGCAGCATGTTTCCAAAAGTTGTGTTGAGCAGCATTTGTAACTAGTTAGAGTTAGCTATGCATTTTGGAAACAAGAATGATTACCGCCTTGTCGTAGTGTTAGATTAAGCCAACTACTATCTTAAAGCTAACACATTAGTTAGCTTTCCAATAAGTCTGGTTGGTGTTCATTTAAGGGAAAAGCATAATCAGTAGGGGTGAAAACTAGAAAAAATCTGGGTGTTGGTACAGTTTGGGGTGAATTTGTACTTAGTAAAAACTGCACAAATAGTCCTGTCCACCAGTGTTTTGTAGCTAGCTTCACATGGGAAAATGGTAGAATGCAATGCAGACATCCATTTGGTTAATCTGGAACAAACCACGGGCATGCTCCTGTGTATGTTAACTTTTGTAGCTCAAAGATGGTTACTTGTCTACTCCAACATGTTACACCTCACTTAATATCCTCCATTTTCCTAGTTTTCTAAGAACAAGTCCAGTGGTTGTATGGGATGAGTAGTTTGCTTTTCCCATTCACCAATCCTAACCCTAATCCTCAACTTTTTTCAATATATCACAGTTTTCCAGAAGTGATTTCAATTGTTTTTATTAATTGTTCACTTGCATAGGTCTGTGTGTTTATTCATCAATGGAACCGACCATAACCAGTATTTTTCTAAAATGTATATGCTACAAAATCATGGGCACCTGTCTTGTGAAATGAGGGGGCGTGCTCCTTGATTTGGTGTATTCACCCCATGTCTATCTAATTCTGACCAGTGAAACCATACCTGTGAGGGTCACCCTGATCATAGTTGTAGGAATTCATATGGTAAAATATTTCATTGGAAAAAAATTGCCAATTTGTAAATGTCACAACATGCGTTTGATTGAGTTGAGTCCTTGGTTTTTCCATTGCTTTGGTATAGGATTAGTTGGCATCGTGCTATCAGCTTGCCAGCCTGATCTACAGATGTGCAGTACTGCCAATGTGCCAGTGTGCTGTTGGCAAAGGATGGTGCTGTGTTGCCATTGGCCATTATTATGACAGTATGTGGCGTTGGCACTCAGCCACTGTGGAGTGAAGACGACCCTGAGGGGGCATCACTGACTGACATGCCTTCATTAGTAGTCTGGTTTGGATCACTGAATACAGCAGGTTGGAATGACGCTGCACGGGTTGGCTTGGAACTGAGGATAGTGGCCCTATTCACACTCGGGTTAAGTTAAAGGAGCAATTCCATTGGCATCATAATGAAAGCAAAAAAATCAAATGATATTTTAAAGGGTATAGGAGAAAGATATTGTTGGAAATGGAATACCTCACAATAGTTTTATATTGTCCCCGAATTCGTGCTTAGTGTATTTGTAGGAAGGGTTTAGGAATTGCAGCTCTTTAACATGTAGCCCCCTCTTTTTCAAGGGACCTAAAGTTTGGTCAATTTGGACAATTGACTCAAAAGCTGTTTCATGGACAGCTGTGGGCTATTCCTTCGTTATTTCTTCATCAATTAAACAGATAAATGGTCTGGAGTTGATTCCAGGTGTGGCATTCGCATTTGGAAGCTGTTGCTGTGAACCCACAACATGCGGTTAAAGGAGCTCTCAATGCAAGTGAAACAGGCTGCAATTAAAAAACATCCATCAGAGAGATAGCAGGAACATTAGGAGTGGCCAAATCAACAGTTTGGTACATTCTGAGAAAAAAAAAGAATGCTGGTGAGCTCTGCAACACAAAAAAGACCTGGATGTCCACGGAGACAGTGGTGGATGATCGTAGGATCCTTTCCATGGTAAAAAAAAACTCCTTAACAACATCCATCCATGTGAAGAACACTCAGCAGGAGGTAGACATATCATTATCCAAGTCTACCATAAAGAGAAGACTTCACGAGAGCAAATACAGAGGGTTCACCACAAGGTGCAAACCATTCATAAGCCTCAAGAATAGAAAGGCCAGATTAGACTTTGCTAAAAAACATCTAAAATAGCCAGCCCAGTTCTGGAACAGCATTCTTTGGACAGATGAAACTAAGATCAACCTGTACCAGAATGATGGGAAGAAAAAAGTATGGAGATGGCTTGGAACGGCTCATGATCTGAAGCATACCACATCATCTGTAAAACACCGTGGAAGCAATGTGATGGCATGGTCATGCATGGCTTCCAAAGGAACTGGGTCACTAGTGTTTATTGATGATGTGACAGAAGACAGAAGCAGCCGGATGAATTCTGAATTGTATAGGGACATATTTGTCTGCTTAGATTCAGCCAAATTCAGCCAAGTTGATTGGTTGGCGCTTCACTTTATGGATGGAAAATGACCCAAAACATACTGAGAAAGTAACCCAGGGGGTTTTTAAGGCAAAGAAGTGGAGTATTCTGCAATGGCCGAGTCAGTCACCTGATCTCAATCCAATCGAGCATGCATTTCACTTGCTGAAGACAAAACTTAATTCAGAAAGATCCATGAACAAACAATAACTATAACTGCAAAGCATCACCAAGGAGGAAACCCAGCGTTTGGTGATGTCCATGCGTTCCAGACTTCAAGCAGTCATTGCCTGCAAAGGATTCTCGACAATGTATTAAAAATGAACATTTTACTTATGATTGTGTTAATTTGTCCAATTATATTTGAGCCCCTGAAATAAGGTGACTGTGTATGAAAATGGTTGCAATTCCTAAACGTTTCATACAATATTTTTGTTCAACCCCTTGAATTAAAGCTGAGAGTCTGCACTTCAAATGCATCTCGGTTGTTTCATTTCAAATACATTGTCTTGGCATACAGGGCCAAAATAATGAAAATTGTGTAAGTGTTCAAATATTTCCTGACCTAACTGTATCTAGTCTATAGGGGAAGAATAGGCTGTAACAATAGGAATTCCAAACCATACATTGTTTAAGAGTACCTTGATTGCCATGCTAACTACCTTTTATCTAGTAAGCTACCTATCTCTCTGTCTGGTGACACTAACCTATAATTCATAAAAAGCATTCATTTACTTTATCATAGTTATTCTTCAGGCAGGAAAGGCTATAACAATAGTTATTCTAGAAAAAAACGTTGTACAAAGTTAGCTAGATCGCCAAGTAATGTAGCTGTTATCAAGTAACATAGATTCTAGTAATCTAGGTTATCTAAAGTCATAAACACGTTGTTTCTGCTATTAGCCTACTCTTGCTGCTAGAAATACAATATCTACTTTAAGGTCAGTTGGATTTAAGTAAAACAAAATCGACTTAAACAGAACCTGGACTGGACACGTTGCATTCAACAGTTTAAATGTAAAAAGGCTGTTTAACAATTTTCTCTAAACTGCTTGTCTGTGTCCGCGGGTGTTTGCTTTGATAGGTGTTCACATAGCACTCAATGCTATTTGAGATGCTGGATGTGCTACAGGTCCCACGTCTCCCTTCTACTTACAACAAGCATACATTGATTTACTTAAGTCTGCGTATCTCAGGTTTAAGGCAAAGCAGTTTTTAAGTCCATGTTGTATTTATTTGAGTCTATGTATGTAAACTTTGAACCCAAGGACAGCTGCTGATCTGGTAGTCTGGATTAATACGGTGAGGTCTGCAGATATTGGCATGATATATCACAATAAATCGAAACGTCGCAAAATTCTATTGCTACAGTATGTTGCATTATAAACATATTATTATTATTCTTTTACAGACGTGTACATGTATCAAAGTAATGTGTGCGGATCTGTGCAGGCAGGAGATATGCAACCAAAATGCATGTTTCCTGTTTTCCCGGGACACACCTGCATGTCTATGAAACTTCAAAATGTAAACTTCAGCCAAGGTAAAACAACTCATGACTTCCTACCATTGACTATCTGATATAGTCCTTTTTGTAAATTCCAGAACTGACAAAGACAACATCAGTCTCCGGTTGTCAAACTCATTTTAAGTTTCTGTCATTTCACCATAACAGATAGCTTGAAAGGAAAATAATTGGCCATTAACAAAACACAAAAAGAAAGTTGGCCTTTGTTCCTCGCTTTTCCCGCTGAATCTGCATAACACCATACATTAGAATGAATAATACATACGTATCTTTAACCACGCCACAGGAGGTGGAATTAGACGGCGCTCCGTAAATAAGCTTCAAACCCCTGCTGTATGTGCTGGGTACCACCTCGCGATGAAGACCACCTTTTTCTTTAATCACAAACTTACCCTCACTGGTGGGCCCTTTGTTGGTGATGGCAACGGAGCGCACTGGAACGGCAGGCTGGATGGGCAACGTACGCATAACCATTTACCTAATTAACATGAGTTGCACACCGGGAGTCAAATGAAAGCCACCATAGGGGAGTCACAGCACAGACAAAGAACAAAGCCTGCCTCCCATCTGACGCCAGGAGGAATTAAGAATTTAGATTTATTTGAAACAAAGAAGATAAAGCAGAACTGATAGCAAGGCCAGTTTGGCCCTGGTTCTACTGGAAACAACTGGGGGTTATTGGTGAATACAGGATAGAAGGACACTTTGCTCTTGGTGGGATCTCCATATTTCTCTATCTATCTATCTATCCCTGTCTGCCTCAATCTTTCTTCTTTCGTTCTTTGTTTCTTCCGTTCTTTCTACTTTCATTATTTCTCTCTTACTTTCTATCTCTATCTGCCCTTCTCTGACTTCGTCTCACCTTCTTTCTTTCTAACTCACATTCTTTGAAAACGGGACCCAGGCTTAAATATGAGGATTACGATATGAATTACAATTGTACTCTTAAGTATTGTGAGCCAAGCGCTGGATAGCGGAGGCACATGTCTCCTTACCTGCGTACCTCCCGGTATCTGATTGGATTGTAAACACAGTGTGTTTTATCACTATCAGCAGGTGAACACTTGTAAGGTCTTACTGGATCCGCTGAGAGACAGTGTCATTGAAGGAGATTAATTACACAAGGTGAGCGTTGCATCAGAGGCCAATTATCACCTGAGGAGAGGTGGGCTGCCTGTTACCAATTTCCACACGCTTGGAATCATCCACCCGTGAGTTCTTCGGCTTACAGTGCGTGATGATGAGATATAGAAGAGTGTTGTTACCCAAACAGGTGGAGGCAGCACATGGGGAAACAGGTGGAGGCAGCCCATGGGGAAACAGGTGGAGGCAGCACATGGGGAAACAGGTGGAGGCAGCACATGGGGAAACAGGTGGAGGGAGCACATGGGGAAACAGGTGGAGGCAGCACATGGGGAAATGCAGTAATAAACTCAATCCATCAGCACTGGCACAGAGGAATGAAAGCTCCAGTCTGGTTAGGGACTGACACTGACCCACAATCTCACAGGACTTTCAACCAAACTAGGATCCGATGGGAGGGATGGGAAGAGATAGAGAGAGGTAGACAAAACAAAGGCAAAAAGAAAGAAAGAGAAAAGGAGAAGTTAGAGGAAAGAAGGAAAGAGGACAGAGAAAGACAGGTGGGAGATAAACGAGTGAGAGGGCAATATGAGGCCAAAGAGAAACTGAGCATGGGGTTGGAGGGCAATTCATGTAATGTTGATTCCTCTGAACCCAGAATCCCCTCCGATATGACTACTGACCCCCTGACTCGGATGATCTCCGTTGTCATGGCAACTGGCGAAAACAAGTGTGGCGCCGCTGTTTTTTCTTCTCCTGGGGGGGGGGGGGG
>JACXGI010005530.1:6564-29516 GCA_016801175.1 Esox masquinongy | reverse complement strand
AAGGAGCCCAGTCTTTTTGAACTCCTCCTTTTAAACCAATCTTTGTTTATTGCAGCCTGAGCTGAACGCTGAGCATGTTCTGGAATAGAGTTTTATGTTCGTTTTTCTCTAAATTCAGTCTCTCATTACACAGCTATGCCGGTGGCATTGAAGGGAAGACCAGAGCAATGCAGCTCTGGTTCAGCCCAGCGGCCCCTGAGAGCCACGGGGGTCCCCCACTTTGATGGAGGCCTCGGAATCATTAAAGCAGAGTAGAGCAACGGGGTCAGAGACTGACTGCTGCAGATTAGTACCCTCACAGAGAGATGGACAGACGGATAGGCAGAAAGAGTGAGAGTGGGAAACAGAGAAGTAGATACAGCATTTGATCGAAAGCACTATTTTGTAACACTACAGTATCTCGATAAAGGCGCAAGCCAGAGAAGCCAGGGTTAAAATAAAGACTACGAGAAAAACAGAGAGGAAATATATAGCTGTGGATTACCAGAAAGCTGGAATTAATCATGTAACCCATTGCAGTTTGCTTGGAAAGTTCACTGTTCATGAAAAAAATGTATGCGAGCTAGCGCTTCATTTATGGGCACCATAAAAATTATACTGTTGTACTTAAGATTTTTAATAAAGTGACTGAGCACATTTAGAGATTGGCATATGTTAATACCAGTGGGACGAGCTGGCTGTCCAAACAGCGCTGTGAAAGACCACCCCAGATCTAAACTAGTTCTGGTTCTCAAAGGTCAAATCATATTTTTATAATTGCAGCCCGATGGCTAACTCTAAATCTGTCCTGGAAGAACGATGAGAGGTGGAGACGATAAAGTTTATAATACAGTTATAAACACTAATATAGGTAGACAGTGTCACTTTTACATCCAATGGAAATAGTTATGTTTATGTCTTTGTGTGTGTGTGTCTGTGTGTGTGTGTAGATGTGTGTGCATGTGCTCAAACTATTTTCTGCAAGTGTGTGTGTGTGTGTGTGTGTGTGTGTTTATATGTGCAGCGTGTGTGTGTGTGCGTGTTTGTGTTTATATGTGCAGCGTGTGTATGTGTGTGTGTGTGTGTGTGCGCGTGCGTGGGAGGGGTGTGTCCGTAGTGTTTTCTGATGGGTTCTTTTTGCATCTTGACCATGTTGAAACATTCCATCTCTGACATGGTGAAGCCTCACACAATGTCAGAGATGATCACAAACACCCAGAGCCTTTATCTCATCCCTGCATGTCCCTTCTCCCATCTCCGTCTCTCTCTCCTCATCCCAACTCACTCACTCTCTTTCTCCCTCTCTCACTCACTCAGTCACCCACACTTACTCCCTCCCCTCAAGCCACACAAAGACACAAACCTCACCTCCCAGAGTGTCAGTGTCTGGGGCTGCGTGTGTATATTTTTCTGGCCTGTCTCTGTGTAAATAACCAATGTAAGGAACAATCCTTCCACATGGCACCATTTTGTAGGGACCACTCCTGTTTGTAAGGATTTGTTATAATGATACTGTTTTAAGAGAGTGGTCCAGAACTAATACAGTCTAAATCATCGTAAATGTCATTTGGATTCTCTGTAAATTCATTAAATGACAAAGAGGCAGGGGGCTTCCTCTTCATCTTTAACGAACGGTCTAGAGGATCTCTGGAAGAGCACGTAATTCTGTAATTTGTAAACGGAGACAAATTAATTCAATTAATCTGCCATGAGAAAGAATGTTATTTACAGTTCATGAGATTACCTGGACTTAATTTTGTGGGGTTTTAAATAATTGACAAACAGCGTGTGCCTGTTTTACTAAGCCTCGCATTCTGTGCACAGTTGTCGTCAGTTAGTCATAATTATGTTTTCCTCTCGCTCACTCTTCCTCCGTAGTCAACACCATGACTACACGCCGATCAAAATACAAACCTTTTCAATCAAGTCGGGGTCTCGTCAACATCTGTTGATATCTTCTTTATGCATATTACGCTGAGAAAAAAGTAATAAAAAAACTTGTCCAAAAACATGTCCTCATAATTTCATGAAAGAAATGCTTTGTTTGGTATAAAAAAACCCACACACAACAAAACTAAAGAACAATGTTCGCCTTAAGACGGAAGAAGTCTATTCCATCTATTCAAGCTGTCATTTGTTTCTTGCCCTTGTGAATTAGTTACGGTGACGCGAGAAAATAAAACAGGATGGAGCGCCAGCAAGGAAGGAAGGAAAATGGAGGATTATATGACAAAGAGCAGCGCTTGACGGTAACTGGTTGAGATGAACGCCTTAGGGCTACAGCACTGGCTCTGATTTGGATACGACGCCCCCAGCTAAACGCTGAAGGCCGCTTCGCCTAGAGGAACCCGCGTTCACCCACAGGCAGCCCAAGATTGTTTTCTTTCTTACAAGTGCTGATCCTCCCCTCTCTCCGTTAGTCCCAATAGGCACCTGTCATAGCCAATGTGAAAACTCCAGTGAAAGAAAAAGACTAGGCGAAGAACAAACAAAGGAAACATCTTTTTTAAGACGCCACTCTGCATATTGATCTTTGAAGGATAGGCTCTCTTAGGCCTATGTTTTTCATACCATCCGTTCGACACAAACACGCTGGCCCAGCTTTCTCAATGTAGTCCGTGTCAAAGGAGACCGATAACGTAAAGAAAACGATATAATCCTGGATTCCTTGCACTTTTCTTTCTCTTTTCTTTAATCTCTCCTTATTTCTCTGTCTCTCCTCTTTTCAGGCCACGACCAACAGATGTTGCCAACAAACTTTCTCAGAAGTGAAATATAGGATGTGTTGCCAAAAGATATTAATGGTACGCACGTAAAAGTCATGGTGAAAATGTATTCATGCAATTTCAAATGAACCGTTTATTCAGTTGAAGTGAAACTGCTGGTTTTGACGTGACTGGATGTCGGCCCCTTACGTTTGCCCTGGAGGTGATGTGGCAGCCAGTGGGGGGCAGCGGTCAGCACGGAGAGGAGTGCCTGTTACATGTCAACAGGTTCACAGGAAACATTTCATCCTTTGTTTCACCTGTTCTGTTTTTCTCCATTTTAATTCCTTTTGTGCGTTTGTTTGTGTGTTTGTTTGTTTGTCGACCTTGCCTTGTCGGATGACCTTCCCTGCATCCAGGGCCGACAAAAAAAATAAATAAAATAAATAAAACCCTGACGTTTCCGTTGGTCCTTGAGAGGGGGGGGGCTGAAGAAATTGCCCTCAGATACATTTACTCAGAAATAAGTGCGCTCTGAATGCCTGTGCCTGTCTTGGTACTCGGCCACCATTGCCAAAGAAGTGTCAGACGTGTCGTGACAACTTCAGCGACTGCGGTGTGAGCTGTGACCCCCGGCCGGAGAAGGGGGGGGCTTCGTCCCCCCAACCACCCTGGATTCTGACAGATGTCATCCACCTCCTCCATGGGTGCCTTCTGTTTCCTGCTCACCTTTCTCCATCCTGCAGCGTTAGGTCTCCTGTCACACAAACACGCGCACACACACGTTTGAGTGCGCGCACATAAGTCTTACCCACGTGCGCCAAACACGCGCCATGCGCAAACTTAAGGAGGGGACAAAAAAACCCCCACAAAAAACAATGATGATGAATTAATTACGGTTGGTTACGATGAC
This sequence comes from Esox masquinongy, assembly GCA_016801175.1. NCBI lineage: Eukaryota > Metazoa > Chordata > Actinopteri > Esociformes > Esocidae > Esox > Esox masquinongy. The sequence continues at coordinate 25,919 of JACXGI010005530.1, read as the reverse complement.
GAGGAAGTCCTTGCTGTAGGGAGGGAGAGCGCATACACTGCAGTGCCAGTTCATTTGTTTGCCGTAATAGAGTCCATATTTGCCTCTCTTCTGTCTGGTGTTCTGTGTGAATCACTCAAGAGGCTGTTGGGAGCAAGGCTGGAGCACCAAACTGGCTAATATCTGGTATTCTAAACCTCTGGCAAAGACGATTCTTGGGTTTCTTACTATAGGAGATTAACATGGTAACTTAATATAGGAGATTTTCTGGTATCTCAGCATAATCTTGCCTACCAAACGTTTTTTCCCCCAATTTTTCTCAGCATCATTAGCCCTGTTTATATCCGGGACTAACATGTGTCCCTTGTCCGGATATTGCTCTGAGCGTGTCCTAATCTTGTCAATCTTGACACTTGGAAGATTCTGAGCGGTGTATCTTTAAACCGTTCAGGTTTGCATAACAGTCAAAGTGACAAGATCAGGACAAAAGTTGCATATTAGTGGCAGGTTTAAACGGGGCTCCAGACCCAACTCGCTGACAGGTTTGAAGGACTCCTGCAGAATGAGCTTGTTTCTTGTTACACCGCGTTGCCCCATTGCCCGTGTAGTTGCAGGGCCTTGTAGATGAATAACAAGCAGAAGAAACCATAGTACCTAATGAAATTAGATCTCCAGAAGCATTTTGCTTGACAGCTCCGTAGGGGGATTGTGGATCACCGAACCAAACACACTACTGGATTGAATATGCACTCTAAATCTGATCACAGGCAGAGATAATGTTCACTTCTCGCTTCGGAACCATACACTCCTGTGAAAACAGAAGGATTCTGGGAGTTACCCATCAATCAAAGTGGCAGCGTGGTAGAGTGATGGATATTGTAATTTCTGCGCGATATACAGGTGCAGGGGGTGGGAGGATGACGATTAATGGATGCGGCTGTTTCCGCCAAACAAAAAGCACATCTTTGTCCACAGCTTGGCTGGCGGTACAGAATAGGATGGGGATAGGCAGGAGTAGCAGATGAAGAGGGTGGAGGCCAGGCAAAAGAACAAAAGCAATGGAAGAAGACGATGGGGAAGATTAAGAGCGGAACGCTACGAAGACAAAAAAGCTGGCATAAACAAATGTGTTTGTTGGATGTAGCTGCACTGCGAATGCTGTTTTCTTTGATACCTCGCATTAGAAGTTACACAATATGTATGTATATGTACGCATGTGCTGAGGTAATGTAGGTGTTGGTAATGCAGCAATATCTTGGCTCTTCTGGAATCTCTGACAACCAGTCCTTTCTTAACAAACCCCAGCATCATTGCCTTGTCTACCTTTCACACAGCCTGTTTATCTTTCGAATTCTGTCACCACTATTGTCTCCATAATTATCTCTCAATAATTACTTCAAATCGTTTTTGCTGCGATTTATCAAAACGCCACCGTCTTCAGGCAAAATCAAATTTTCCATACCTGGGCCTTTGTCCACCAAAGGTCTCAGAGTAGGGATCCTCCTGTCCATAGAATAGTATACATTACGATCTGAAGGCCCAAACTTCCTGGATCAGCATTCCTGCTCAGTGAGATTTTCTGGATAAGATCCTTGGCTCATATCTGGAGTCTCGTCACCTTAATAGATTGGGTAACCTAATTCAATAACTCTTAAGTGACACTTCTGACTAAATAGGGAAACCCAAAATACATAATTTAAATGAGAAGGCAAAAAAACAATAATTAGCAAAGCTGCATAGATCTTGAAACTTCCATTCTCATGCCACTCTCCTTTCTGGTAAAGATGTAGGATACTGCTGTGGTGAAATCACTTCTGACAGCACAAGTTTATTTCCTCATCAATGAAACATCTAAGTACAACACGTTTGTCTGTTCCCAAAATAAGAATACGGTATAAAACAGTTTAAGTCCTTTAGACTTTGTCGAAGTAAAAAGAATGGTGTTGTTTAGAAGGAGGGCAGTGCAAATTGAGTTATTGCACACTCCCACATAACAGAGTAGCCGTTTCCCAACAAAAACATGTTAGAACGTGCCAGTATTGTTTAATAGAATCTCACTATCTTGTGCTTGACTCTGCCCACCTTTCTTAGGTTCTGCCCACCTGGATTCACTAGCATTATATTATAAAGAAACCTTGTTGATTATCTTGGTGTAGTCATAAAAATCTTCCATTCAACTGCTTACAGATTATAGTACACTGCTAAAAAACAAGGGAACACGTAATCATCACAGTATAACACCAAGTCAATTAAACTTCAGGGACATCAATCTGTCTAGTTAGGAAGCATATGCGATTGTGAAACAATGTCACCTGTTTTGGTGTAAATGAAAGTGACAACAGATGCACTGGACAACAGGTGCACCCCCAAAAAGGTGCACCTGTTGTCCAGCTCCTCCAGGATGGCACATCCATACGTGGCATTGCAAGGTTTGTTGTGTCTCCCAGTACAGTCTCAAGAGCAGAGAGGAGATACCAGGAGACGGGCCGTTACACAAGGAGAGCTGGACAGCGGCATAGAACTGCATCAACCCAGCAGCAGGACTGGAATCTGCTCCTTTGTGTGAGGAGGAACAGGAAGAGCTCTGCCAGAGCCCTACAAAATTACCTCCAGCGGGCTACTGGTGTGCATGATTCTAACCAAACTGTCAGAAACAGACTCCATGAGGGTGGCATGAGGGCCCAACATCCTCTAGTGGGACCTATGCTCACAGGCCAGCACAGTGCACCTTAATTAGCATTCGCCAGAGAACACCATAATTGGCAGGTCCACCATTGGCGCCCTGTTCTCTTCACAGATGAGAGCAGGTTCACACTGAACACGTGACAGACATGAAAGAATCTGGAGACGCCGTGGTGAACATTATGCTGCCTGCAACATCATCCAGCATGACCGGTTTGGCGGTGGGTCAGTGATGGTCTGCATATCATTGGAGGGTTGCAAGGACCACCCCATGCTAGCCAACGGTACCCAACGGTGACTGCTGTTAGGTACTAGGATGAAATCATCAGACCCATCGTCAGACCTTACGCTGGTGCAGTGGGCCCTGGTTTCCTCCTGGTGCAGGACAATGCCCGGCCTCATGTGGCCTGAGTGTGTAAGCAATTCCTGGATGACGAAGGCATTGATGCCATTGACTGGCCCTCATGTTCCCCAGACCTGAATCCAATTGAGAACCTCTGGGATGTCATGTATCTTGCATCCAACATCGTCAAGTAGCGCCACAGACTGTCCAGGAGCTCACTGATGCCCTGATCCAGGTCTGGGAAGAGATCCCCCAGGACACCATCCGCCATCTCATCAGGAGCATGCCCAGACGTTGTCAGGAGTGCATACAAGCACATGGAGGCCATACACACCACTGAGTCACATGTTGATGAAATTCACACAAGTTGGAACAGCCTGTGATTTCAATTGTTTACTTTGATTCTCGGTGTGAGTTTGAATCCAGCCCTCAATCAGTTGGTGATTGTGGTTTCCATTGACTGTGGTTAAATCATTTTGTTCTCAACGAATTACACAATGTACAGTAAAGATTTTGATCTTTAATATATTTTGTTCATTGAGACCTGATATGTGATTTAAGTGTTCCATTAATTTTTTTGAGTAGTATAGTTTTATTCATGTGGAGAGCTATAAATGCATGTGAAAATATAACAATGATGACCGATGTCTGTATTCACTGGAGTATTTCAGTTCATATGGGCCAAAGACTTTTATAACTGACTGTATTCACTGGAGTATTTCAGTTCATATGGGCCAAAGACATTTATAACTGACTGTATTCACTGGAGTATTTCAGTTCATATGGGCAGAAGACTTTTATAACTGACTGTATTCACTGGAGCATTTCAGTTCATATGGGCCAAAGACTTTTATAACTGACTGTATTCACTGGAGTATTTCAGTTCATATGGGCCAAAGACTTTTATAACTGACTGTATTCACTGGAGTATTTCAGTTCATATGGGCCAAAGACTTTTATAACTGACCCAATATAGTTCACAAGCTTTTGCTTCCAAAGGGAGGCTTATGAATCTGAGTGGGCAGAACCTTGGAAAGCAGGTGGCCAGAGCAATGTGTAAACTAGCCAGAGTCTACTGGACAATGTCAGCACGTTGTAGCATATTTTGGTTAGAAAACACCTATTCGGTTTAGTGAACCTGAGCAATAAAACAGCCCATCACTACCTGATGCGTCGGGATGACCGGTTTCCTTTGACTGAATGTCAGAAAACAATGAAATGCAAGCTTCTTAAACTGATGTGTGGCGAAAGAAGCATTTTTTAATGAAAACTGAGACATTAAGTCTCTTTCACAAAAGACAAAATAACAATTTCACCTACTCTAATTTCGGCAGAAATTACTTTAAAGCGAAAAACGGGTTCCATTGCATTTTTTTCTATGAGCAAAACAACTTATAATATGCTTTCCATCCCACCTTTTCACAGTTGACACTGAACATATAGTTATCATATGGGGGTAGAAGATTATTTTCTCATAACAGCAAACACTTTAGCGTGATATCGCTCTTCCTCTCTGTCCGGGTCCTTATCTCACTTTATCTCGGTCTGGCCATCCCTCTCTCCCCGTCCGGCTCGTCGGCCCGGCCATCTGTCATACCATGTTTATTGTCCCTTTTGCTTTTGTGTCCTGATGACCACTGTCACCGGGAGGTTCCCATTACCGATGCGCCCTGATGAACGACATCTCCCGGACGCCTCGCCGCCGACACCGCCGTGTCCTTGGCTTCGACGGCGTTCGCCGGGTAAAGGATGGGGACAGGTCGGCCTGATGGTTGAGCTAACTGAGGGCCTGTCCGTCATTCGCCCCCCGGGGTGGGACGGACCGGCTGTCTCCGTCTCTACGTCTGCGGCGGAGGGAGGACGACTGATGAACTTGGGATGCTGTCGTCCGATGTGGCATGCTTGATAATGTCATCCATCCGCTGTGCGAATTCTGCCCTTGGCCTCGCCCTGTGAGCGGGCTAGACATCCCGGACTGGTGTGGTTTCACTGCGTGTTTAATGTGGCTCGTGTTCCCTATTTTGCATGTTTACAACCAACATCAGACGCATTTGGATACATTTGTTTGTTTTCTTTATCACTGTATGGCCGATATGGATTCTGTTGGTGTGTAATACCGACATGCAAACTGAGCCCGTATTTGGCACATAGGCAGCTGGTTATGTTTTATTCACACTTCAGATGAATTTGGAAGAATAAAGACATTGATTTGTTAGATGTATGATAACAGGCGGGAGGAATCGATACATTCATAGTATACCATCGGAGAAACAATACTACCGCTACAAAATGAAACAGTTTAACCAGTCAGGCCTACCTTTCCTTTTGTTTCACCATCTCTCACCCTCTCTCTGTCTCCCTCTCTCTCCATCTCTCTCTATCCCTCTATGTGAATGTATTCACTGGGCACTGGGGCCGCTGATGAATTCTTAAGCAGATCACCCTGATAATTGTATTTCATAACTGTCAGCTGTGTGAAGGCTGTCCGTGGAGGGGGGTTGGCTATTTGTGTCGTAGCTGTGTCTTCCTGTTACGTCCCCCCGACACCCCCCCACCAGCCCCTCCACCACCCCCGCCAAAGCCCAATCACCAGGGATGTTCTCACTGTCTTCGGCCTCGAATTACTCAATCAGGAGGACACATTTATAGATGACACCTTTATTACAATTAATCAGGGGAACTTGATTAAGAAAGTTATTCCTCCTCCTCAGTGAGATGATGTGGCGCGGCTGCATATTCTAATTTACATGTACTGTATGTCTTGCTGAGTCCTCACAGCCCTGACAGACAGACTTTAGTTGGAGCATCTGACCAATACCCCAAAGTTTGCTAGATCGGATCACCGAGGCGTCGCAGCCTGTTGTTCCGTCCTTGAACAAGACAGTGAACCCTAATCACTCCCAGGTGGTTGCAGCAAATGTGTTCTCAGTGAAGAAATACACAAAAAAAGCATTGTGAACCTTCAAGTCATACATTTAAAGAAAGTTTGGGACAGAGTCACGACATTGGAAATAAATATTGTAAATAATGTCATTAATCAAAGCTAGTTGTGTTGGGTTTAAATGAATCCCAGCTGACGTGACTAAGTGTGGACCTGAGCCATGCAAGAGCCAGCCTCTGACGGCAGCTGTTCTTAAACCTCTCTATAAGCTGCAGACGTTTCCCTATTCAGATGGAGCCCGGAACTAGCACACCTTATTCGCCAATCAATGGTTTGACGATTAGTAGACAAGTTGAATCTGGTGTGCTAGCTCTGGATTAGTTCAAATACATTAAACGGATGGGGTCCCTGAGGAGAGGCAATGCTTCCAGGCAGCGAGTCATAGCATGCCATACTCCCTGTTTCTGTAGGACTGGCAGTTTGGTGACAGGGATGGCAGTGGAAAAGAAAACTGACATGTGAATGGAATACATAAAATAACCAGCTGATTGAATGATTTATTGTTTTACAATGGTGACATTTCACTAATCTGTAAACTATATTTTTCGAGATTTCGTCAACCCTCCTTTTGTCCAATCGATTTGAATGCCGTTTAAAAGGTCACATATTGCATCTCTGGTATCTGAAATTCACTACGCACAGACCTCAGGCAAATAAGCATCTATTTGCTACGTGCACTTTGAGATCAGTTTAAGACGTTCACTCACTAGATTGTGGTTATTTAATATTTGCAACATTTAAATTGTTTCCTTTCTTTTAGGGAGTTGTAAGGGCTACACACAGGATAAAGGTTTACATGATATCTCAAATGCTTTAAGGTAAACAAGAAAACCATAAAACAATCTATTAATTCATATATTCTCACAAAATACGTGAATAGACGTAAATTCCGCGTTTTAAAAACTTGTTTGTGGCGTCACCTCTGAAGGAGGCTGCAACAGCCGTGTGGTTTGTTTAGAGCCCGCTTACGGTTTCAAGACAATTAAATAACAGGTTGTTTTGTCCGCGGTTTGTTCTGCTGTTTAATTGGACTGTGAATGCACACTAATCGTGGCTGCCACAGACAGCCTCTGGAGGACCTGAGCGGGGCCTCGGTTGATAATTGAAGACGGACACATTGTCAGTCCACAACTCCGTCCCGGATATGCGCGGCGTCGTCCTCGAGCGTGGTCAATTCAAGTGAACCTTAATTTGTATCGCCTCTCTCGCCCTCTTGTGAAACGAGCATGCGAGAGCACGCATTCTCATTAGAACGACCGGGTGAAGAACGTCTTTCAACAGGGGTAAGTGCAACTGCTTAACGACGGCTTTTAGGACACTGAATTGCTTTATTCGGCCGGTCGTGTTATTCAGCGAGCCTGTTATTAATGACTTAAAGGGATGGGCGTGGAGGTGGATCATTTCATTGCTATGTTAAAAACGGGGGCAAACATTTAAGAGGATCTAAAATAAGGAAATGCTAAAAGAAGCCAGTAGGGGCACCATACATAATAATGAACTGTGTGAAGTCAAGACTCTTGGAACCCACGTGGTTGTGTGTGTGTTTGGTGACACACTGCTGCAGGTTCAAATGTCTTCATTCAGCTAGGCATGGTTCTGATTTCCTGAGCTGCCTGCCTGGCGAAGGTAGCAGCTTTGCATGCTGGGGTCACACCTGTAACGTATTTCACACTGGGATCTGTTTTGAGTGGCCACCTGGAAGAGGAAATGACATGTTCATTCTGCATGAACACACAGACGCCCCCTCCCCAGAAGCATATTTTTGCTGATGTTCCTTCAGGTTAAATGAAGAATCTTTAATAAAAAATAAAAACAAATGCTTAAATGACCTTCATTCATTTTCTTAAAAAGGGCCCAAGAGTATTAATTTGGAATGAACATGGAATTTTTTTAATTATTTGAAAAGGCCTTTTCCGAACATCTTTCCAAGGCTCCCATCTACCCCTCACTTCTAATCGCGGCCATATCATGATATTTAGCTTAAATGGGTTCCATATTTCATTCATACATTTTTATATAAACTTGTTTCTAGCAAATTGCTAGAACACAGTAGTTAATGATGGAAAAAGTTAATTGTTATAAGAAACTCCATACTCCAAAAAAAAATTGAACCACATCCTCATTGTAAAAATAACAAAGACAAACAAAAGATAAAGAAATGAAGTAAAACTGATGTCAGAGGGCATTCAAGAAGACATTTAATATAAGTGACTTTCTGCTTGTTGCGGGGAAAAACTAATGGTATTTTCAACCCCAGTTCTGGTTAGCTAGACTAATATTTTATTATGTGCAGCTTGGGGCATGTGAATGGAAAGATGGATTATGGGATGCTGTTTCTGTCAGCAACAAACCTGCTATAAAATACCAAGTGCTGCAGATGTTGCTTTACTTCTGACTACTGACTGTGCTACAAAACAAATGTGTTTTGATTTTCTTTAAGATAAATAATGTAATCTACTAGATATTAGTGTTAATCAGACTCACCATTTATTTCATATTTCACCCAATTTCTGCTATTTCGTTCAGACATTATAATAGCCAAAGACAGAAGGAAAATAAGTCTGGTAAACTTAAAATTAGATATTTGCAAAAGTGCTATTGATTTATGTTAATTAGAATAGAATGCTTTTCCACCTGATTCTGTATTATTTTTAATTTAACTTTTACCCTGTTTTTGTCACCAATTTAATGACATCCAATTCTTGATTAAGGCCCTGCTTTATTGCAGCAACTCCCAGTGGAACAGTCAATGTCAAGATGCGTGTCTTGCAAATCACATCAGATGACGTTCTGGGTCTTGTCATGCTGCTCACTCAACCAGGAAGTATATACAGGAGTGCTTACGCGCCGGAAGGAACACACTCTCCAGCCTTCTATCTTGATTGAGCTCGCAGGCACCCAAGCCGCCAAAAGAAGACGCTTGAGAGTGACGTGGCAAGGCCTCTAAATCCAATCACCTCCCCCCCTCCCAACCCGGACCGGGGCAGCCAATTGCATTTCCCTTTGTGGGACCCCTAGGCCAATCCGAGATCCGGATTTGAACCCTGGTCTATCAAGTGACGCAGCTACCTGAGGCACAACTTTACTTCTGGTGCATTCAGGGCCCTCAAATTTGTATATATTTAAGTAGACACTGTGTGTCTTTGTCAAATGGGCCATATACACTGGCCTTGCTTAGTACTATATGTCAAAAGAATGACGGGTTTAAACATGTAATACAATGTCATCATTATTCAACACTGTAGTTTTCCTGTATAAATACAGGGACATTTGTAGGTGATATGTCAGTACATTGTCTAATCATGCCTAGGTTGTGGACTGTCAATGAAGTCACAGTGTGACTGATTACAGCCTTGTTATCGTTACCATAAATTAGAGGATGTTAAAATTCGAGTTCCATCCTTGAGCACAGGACAATTGAAAACATTTATGTGAGATTTGTTAGCTTGGAAAAGGATCTAGAGCGTTGCTCAATGTGGTTTTACACCGTCTTGGTTTTACAGCAATGGTCTTCAGGACGATATTCGTTCACCTGAAAAACCAGTTGGCTTCGCTTCAGAACTTCAATACAATCATTTTGTTTTCAAGGAACGGTCCCTAACATACCACGTTACAATAATAAAATATCTTCATTAGGTAAAATAAACCCTGGAAAAATATACTGACTGAATGTCCGTTTTCACTGCTTGGATAATTTCCTTTTCAAATTCTCTTTTCATTCGCTCATTTTATTATTCTCTTTACATTAATACATTTGATTTGCTACTCCTGTACATTCACATTAAGGCAAGTCACAGTTTGCTGTCCAGAGATGGTGAACCTAACTCCACCACCACCTTTCCAACATTTTTCCCTGCGTACATGTACTCCATTGCTCTAAAGACAGACTCTAGCCCCACAAAACGGCCCTCAGGGGCCAGGTCCCCACAGTCCACCTCGCAAACTAGCTTCCCCTTGGCGAACGAATGCATCATGTTCCCCATCGCCTCCTTGTAGTCCCCCAGGAAGTGAGGTAGGAAAAAGCCCCTTATGCTGGCCGACTTCTGGAGCAACTTAACAGGCAGGGTCCCCCCTCGGATGGTGGGGATACCCGATGCCTTCTGGTACCCCGATATGAACCCTATCACAATTAGTCTGCCTTTATTAGCCAGACAGTTGACCGCCAGGTCGAAGGTACTGCCGCCTACCGACTCGTACACTACGTCCACGCCTCGGGGGTACTCTTTGCGCAGCGTGGTGGCCAGGTCCTCAGATGTATAGACGATGGGCCTGTCGCAGCCGATGGTCTTCAGGAAGCCGGCCTTCTCGTTGGACGAGCAGGTGCCCACGACATGGCATCCGGCCTGCTTGGCGAACTGAACAGCGAACTGCCCTGTGCCGCCGCCAGCGGCCGTCACCAGCACCGTCTGGCCCGCCGCTAGGTCGCCGAGCCTCTTCATGGCGATGTAGGCCGTGGCACCGCTCACAAGGAGGGTGAGGAACTCCGGCTTCACCGAGGGTACGGGAACGCTCTTTTTCGCGGGTATCAGGGTGTACTCTGCGAAGGCCCCGTCGGAGAAGTAGGCCACGGTGTCGCCGACCGTGTGGTGGGCGCTGGCACTCAGGCCGAGTCCAACCACCTCGCCGATGCCCTCGAACCCGGCGTCGAATGGCGGCTTCAGCGTGGGATCATAGCGGCCCGCAGAGTAGTTGATGTCGGAGGCGTTGATTCCTACGAATCTGCATGAAAAGGAACAGAAACAACAGATTCATATTTGGAAACAACCGATTCACAACAGATTCAAAACTATTGATACACAGCTTCTAATCAAATAATGTTAAATAATTTATCCTTTGTGATGTTGTGTTAGGGCTGAAATAATAACATGATCATTACATACAGCGTAACAATAACGTTGTTTCAGTGATGCAGATTTGCAGATTTAAAGATATTCTTATGAAGAGCACCTGAACAAGTCTGTCTGCGAAGGTCAAGATTTCCATTGCATTCTCTAGAAAACATCTGCAATATTGCTCCGGAGGCAAATACTCTGGTTTGACTCCATTTCTCTTGAAAAAAATATAAAACTTAAAATGACACCCACTCTGCTGACATGACTGAAGGGTTGTATCACAAAACACATTGCTTGATGTCATGATTCATTGTCTTCAGAGACACAGTGGTACAACATGCACATTTAAATATTATATTTCCTTGCCTAAACATGAAAAAAATAAGTTTTCATCTCAGTTGACGACATAGATTATAAATTCATGTGTGAAAGAAGCATAAATAAATAATGTTCTATCCTCCAGAAGAACCCTCATTGCTACTAATCATTGTGCATGTCACACATGTCTAAATGTACAAGCCAGGTTTAGTCACAAATAAATGGCACCAATTAAATCTATGAAAACATCAAAGATTGAATATATTTTCCAAATGGCTCTTTCTTTGTATCGGGTCATTTTAAAAGATTTTAATCTAAATACTAAAAATGGACCAACAGTTCTGAAACATTATTGCAGAGAAGAGCAAGTTCAGAGGTCAAACCTAAAGTGAACAAGAATCTCCGGTCTGGTTTGGACCTGAATCTTAAAGATGCTTGATTTCACAATTTTCCACTTTTAATTCACAATTATCTGGGTCACTGACAATGCATATTTCAATCTACACTCGAAACTAGTAAATCAAATTCTGGTTAATAATTGTAGTTTTTGTATGTATTAGTTATTATAAAGAAAAGCATTGCAGAGGGTCAAAAAGTACTTCTGCCATCTCTCTATGTAATGTCAAACAACAACAAAAATGTTATTTATCTAAAAGCATTATCTAAGTCAATACATCATTTAAAATTAGTTTTGCATTACTTATAGTTCCTTTTGCAATTAATTTAAAAACCTTACGGCTGTCTTAAGATCTGCTAATAGCAGTGGAAGCAATCCACTCAATAGTAAAGCAGGCTGTTTAAACTGTGGTTTGCATTTTTGTAGACGAGCGCGTTTGACAGTACAGTTAACACTATACAATTGATAAAGTTTACCCTAATGAATGCGTAATTCAGAATTAACAAAGTCGCGGGTCATTACTAGTGTATGGAAATGATCATCGAAAAGAAGTCGTTCTGCAATTAAATTACTTTAGTACATTAGACTACGTCGTACAACAAAAAAATAACCTAGCAGGCCTTTTAACTGAAGGGCTGCCTTAATGTTACATCACGGATATTTCAGTAATAAGCTAAATTCGGAGTTCCCGATTAGCCTGTCTGGAAAAGAATACTAGGTCTTCTTGGTGAACAGTTGTTTATAACTCAAATGTCAGTAAGTAGGAAATCTCTTAATCACTAGGCCTATGTTATCGTATGTATATTTTTGTTACAGGTGCTTGTAGGCCTAGTCAACCAATTTTCCAGGCTAACTGGATAAAAAAATAGAACTATATTTGATGCAATACTTTTCGATCTAAACCCAAAGCAGTCTGGTTATCATCATAGAAATAAATATACCCTGCAGTACACACTTTTAAGGTCCAGTGAAGCGGATAGAGCCAAGGTTCACAGGCACCAAACCTAGAGACCACGCACTGCATCAACAGTTATTAGGCCTACTAAGATGAGAGGTTTGTCTCCGTGGCAAATGTAAGAGAATTCAAAGTTCCATATAATTACTTCCAGTGCGGACGCATAATAACTGCGGTGAAAAGGTTTAAATAGGACTATGATTTTTGGTAAATAATGAAAGACTGCAAAGTTTTTGTTAAATGATGTCATCGCTTGCTAGCAATCGAGCCTATTTTCACGGATCTTATTCGCTCAAATATGCAAGCACACGGGTTTGGCAGGCAATTTGTTGTATTACTGAACATTATAGTTAACGAACAGGTTAGGACTCGTAGCTTACAATTCTGCTTTTATTGCATTCGTCTGAATGCAATAAGACGAATGTCAAAATAATAAATGTGTAAAAACATCTTGCTTTGAATCAGACGAATAGATTGAGTGGTCGACCATGCATTCGTTTTATGCAGCGGAACATTGGCTCCTGCCGCAGCCCCAAATGCAATGCAAAGCTGCTTCTCCATCTCTTCTGTTGGTGCCAGTATACCCCCCGATGACTTTCTGTTTGCAGGTTCGTGACGTAGGTTAAGAAGACAGGACAGAACGAGATGCCGAGATGGAATGATAGACAAATGTAGGGGCGGAACTTGGAAATATTCCTATTGCTCTCTCCTGAAATGGACGCAAATAAGGTTGTGATATCGATGGGGATGGATAAGGCGATTTTAACCGAGGTAAGATACCTTTTTATAACTTAAAAACAAAACTAGTTTATCAACGATAATTGCTTCAATTGGTCTCCATTCGGATTTTGGAATAGTCTATCCATAGGCTACAGGCACGCGCAGTAAATGTAAAACATTTTGTATCCAAAACTTACCGATTTCTGACAAGCAATTCTCCGTCGCCAGGTGTCGGGACTGGTACAGTTTGCAAGGCAACAGCGTCTCTGAAATTTTGGCTGAGCTTCGTTACGACCAGCTTTTTCATGGAGCTTGGTATGGAAGAACCTTTAAAATCCATGAAGTGCGTGGAGTATGACAAATCTATGATGAAGTGGCGCGATATGAAATTGACTCCAGAAAGTGCGTTGGTTCCTCTGCGCCCCCCGCTGATAATCGAAATCGCCCTCCTGCCGTTTCTCAATAAGAATGAGGTGGACATTGCACCAGGGAGGGAAAATGTGTTAAAGTTCACGGGCACTGGCTGTGCATTTGATAGCAATATGGCTATGCTTATCGTTAGCCTATGCTAGTCTTTTCCTCAGAATAGCAATAGTGCGATGCTCTTAAAACACAATATTACCCGCGTAGTTTTGTTGCAAAGGTCGACGCGCTGTAATGTGTTTGATAATATTTGCATTGATGACAACTAGCCAAGGTTTTAGCACGGCACAACCTCGTAGCGGCAGCCAAACTGTTACCGTAGCGGCTTGTCTCCCGAGTCCCTCCCCTTCCCGGACACGACACTCACTTCCTATAAGGTGAAACAAATCAATCCTCAGTCTCAAATATTACCCTCCAAGGATAGTACAAATGTATGCCAAATAATTGCCAAAGCCAATGTCGGACACCACAACGAAATCCACGTTTTATGAATACGTTATTCTCTGCATTGTATGTTTTCGCCTCTAGCGTGGGTTAATTATGGAGCTATCACATTATGAACATCAGCCCAAATGTCCCAAACATAAAACTGCAAAGCATTGTCATGTTGGGTTTGGTGTAGGCTAATCCAAAATAAAGTTAGTGTAGGCCATGCGTAAGATGATGATGATGACAATAAGGAGGATGATTAGTTGTAAGATAGACCTGTATCCGAACCCAGTAATAGCTTTAGGCTATAATAATTGACTAATAATGTCGTAATAATAATAATATGCATGGAGTTTGTCAATATTTCAAATGAACAATTTGACATTACTGATTATGAGCTTTTCTTTGTCAGTAGTTTTTTTGAAGAAAAACAAGGAAAAACAAGACAATTAAAAAGATTGACAGGTGGGTTCTTCTGTCAGGGTGACGCTTGTAGCGCGAGGGGAGGAGTAAAATGAAGCAGGAAAAGCCACTCGATGCGTCTGTCTATCAGTTGAGACTGTCTGAAACGCTTTTGTATTTCCTGCGTTTATTTTTTTCGGAGCAGCAGACGAGACCTCGGCTCACTCCCTGGAGTTTACAGAAGATAAATTAGTTCATGTCGATCTCTTCGCGAGGGTGGATGCCTGCATCTTGTTTGTTTCTCTTTAGTCGCAGGAGCTGCAGCACATCAACCACCCGCATATTTCTAGATCGGCGGCTGATGAGAATAATTTATACGAATAGAAATGTAAGTAGAATACCCAATACCCGACTCCCGTTAGAGAGTGGAGAAAAGTATCCGCTGACGGCGATTCTTGATCCGGCTGAGGTGGCGTGGTGACGGACTGATATTAACCATCTAATGCCTGTCTATTTTCTCTCAAATCTATTTTGTTTCAGAACTGAGCTTGAAGAAGCGCACGCAGCCTTCCACGGAAATACATTTCAAAGGTGTTCGCTCACACTGGACGTATTTGTTTACCATCAGAGTTTATTTATTTTGGAGTGAAGACGATACAAAGTAGCCTTGCTCAAACACCGTCGTGATTTCTACCCTCGGATGGCATTAGGGGAGTGACTGAAACTTCGCTTCGACGTCTGCCGCTTTTTCTGCCACACAGAGATGAGGGAAGATGATCTTTCATAGACATGTTATGAGCTGGCCAAATTCGCCCTTCGTTTTGTTCTCACAAACTTTTTTTCGTTTGTTCTTTATCGTCTGTCATTTGTGTAAAGGACATATTTAATTATATTGTGACTGTTTCAGGTGTTTACGAAAAGAAACAATTCTAATAGAAAAACAGTTGACAGTTCTTTCCGACAACAAGCTACGGGATGGGTTTTCTCCACTGACAGTCTTATTGTTTTGATTCCTGCATGAAAAGTGCCGTGGAAAGTGACGGTCACTATGCCGAGGAGAAAGCAGCAAGAACCGAGGCGATCAGCGGGTAAGCACGAGCGCACTTTTTACCGTCTCATGCTAGTCAATGAATATAAAAAAAACTTTTTTAATTTATGAAATTGCTTTATTTTGCCCATTGACTTTGCCTATGTTATGCATATGCAATAAGCCTAGCGTAAAATGTTTTCGTCACCAGGTATTACTGGTTGAGACTTATTTTCTGTTTGGACATACAATTTCACTAAATAAGGTGCGTTTGTAATGGCGCTATCATGTTTTAACCTGCCAGAGAAGTCGACCACTTGCGTGGATAAATGAAACGTTCGCGATTGGGATTCTCTAGGAGTTCGTCGCAATGTAATAGACCGAGTTATAATGAATAATAGACCTTGGAAGAGGAGGAGAAAAACTGGCGAGAGCCGGTTTTTATTTTTTCGGTTTTATTAGAGGATTGCCATTCTTGATTTGATACGTGATTGATCGCCCTTCATGTGGCAGCCTTTGATCTATTCATCCCGGATAAACATCAATAAATCTCTCCATGGAGACACACATGCTGCTGACGGATTTAGCCACTCAAAGGACAACCCCCTGTTTTGAAAAAAAAAATAGGAACAGAAAAGTTTTTAACAGGACCGAAATACCTATCTCTATTATTTACTAGCGAAAATATTAGAAGGGAAGTCAAAAAGAATGAACATGAAAGGAGGAGGGGTGGCAGTGTTTTGAGGATCACAGAAAGGGGTAAAATTCTAGTTATTTAGGCCACCTGAACTACCATATTACCATTAACCTCTAAGGGTCTGGGTTAAAAACACGGAGGTACCCAAATTTGCTCTGTCCTCTACTCCCGCAGAACACGTTACTGATGCAGTCCATGTCTACATTCACAGGACTCTAGTATCTGACAGCCACTGATAAACCAGATGTTGGCAGTCAAAACACAAGCTTGAGGTCTAGTGATTTGGATTTCAACTCACTTCTCTTTTTCAAGCCCCTTTAAACAAATGTAAATGAGTGACAGGGATTTCTACCTCTGTGCTAATGAGGTGCAGCCTTTGAAGTTAGGCATTAACAAGTAGAGTGAACAAAAGACAGTTAGAGAATTTTAAAGAGATTCTGAAATATGAGGTGCAAAGCGGACCGAACAGAAGGGCCAGGCAGCGAAGGCTTTGAACTCGGCAGGTTTATCATTTTGAATAGGTGCCAAGTGATGAGAAGTCAGTGCGGATTGACTGTGAAGACTCCACGACTGCTCCAACCGCACCTAGGATTCTGACACAGTGTTGAACAGCCTAACGCTTTAGTCTTGTGTAGGACATTGCCGTTACTCACAGTAGCGTCTTACCGCACAAAAAGCATCACGTAGCGTCACACATGAGGATTGCATGTAGGATGCTCCCAGAAAGGTTCTCACGTGAAAACACGCCGTCACCTTGACCCCTCGACATCTTATTGATCTGCCGGGCAGCCACTGACAGGCTTGTACACCATGGCCTTTAATGGTCAATCATGAGCTGGCACACAGGATGGCTTTCAATTTTTCACGATCTGTGGTAGTTTGGTCCGAAATGACAGCGCTCACCCCCCCCCCCCCTTTACTCAATCTCAACTCCAGTTTGATGGTCTAATGGTCCAGTGCTAGCTAGAAACCAGCGACCTGCGGGCTGTACCATGTAACCCATGAGGAAATGGTGAGGGAGAGACGGGGGTTGGAAATCAGCCAGTGTAGGAGTGACCATTGTAATAACATGGAAATGGAAGGTCCAGAGCACGAGGGCTGAAGCTGCCGTCATGCTGAGAGGTCGTCGTCGGGTTCTGTTTTCATCGTGAGTGGTTGACGCCAGGTTCAACCGAAACTAATTTGAATCCCCCAGGACAAATAGTATTGGGAACTCATTTTGAGAAAAAAAATATTTTCATTGTAGTTCATTAGAATTGGGGGGAGGGGGGTTTGGGCATTTCACTTTGGGTGTGTTTGTTTTCCCCATGAAAATTAGTCTTGACCAGTCACTTCAGACCTTTTCACATCAGCTCTTTCTCAGAGCTGATCAGATTGGTCAAAACTTCAGTTAGAGGAAAAAAAGAGAGAATCGTTCTGTCTAGACTCAGCATTACAGTGCGTGCGCGTGCATGCGTGTGTGTGTGCGTGCGCGTGTGTGTTTTGGTGTGTGTGAACGGTTAACCGATATAATGGGGCCATTCACTCTCGTGGATAATATGTATGGGAAAGCCATAACACCTAGCCCACTCGTGTGTGTGTGTGTGTGTGTGTGTGTACGTGCGTGCTAAACGGCTTTGTGTGTTTAGTTCAGGCCTGATTTTTGTCCTTGAAGACAGCAGAGACGTTAAAACAGAAGAGTGATGGTGTCTTTTATTAAAGGGGGGGGGGGTTGTCACAGACAGAGCCAGTTCTGGGGAGAAATACAGCTCTTTTCCTGGGATGGAGGCTTCTTAATCAGCCGAGAGATAAGGTAAGGTTGCTTCCCAGGGCTTCATTAGAGAGGGCCCCTAATTATCCGCAAACCTGATGGATTTGTGACAGGCCCCGACGATTAATGCTGACAAATTCAGTAAGGTGTCAAGTCCGCAGCTGCCTTGATGTAATCAAGTTGAAATTATACAGTCCCCATAGCCTCTAGTGCAGTATCAACTCAATTTGCCTGCGCAGGTGACAAATGGACTTTGCTACCTGACTAATCATGTTCAGAGGAGACAATGCCCGCTAATGACCTCCCTAATCCTCTGCCTTTAACAATGTACTGTAATAAAGGCCAGACACAAGGAATGTGAAATCTTCTGCCTGGTCTCTTCCTGGATACTCTCCTGCATCAGATGATTGTGCATTGTCTCTTGATGCCTTTATATGTTGTACTATATATTCTATATATATATTCTAATGTCCTCGTCCGTATTAGACTTCAAATGTTCTAGTTGGTTGTTTCCGTCCGACAGTTGGACTACCCAGACTAGTTTTGATGCTTTGTAAAGATGTGTGATGCTGGAAATGTAACTAGATTTTCCAGAATGACGTTTTCGGTTTATTCGGCAAATACATTCGGTCAGTTCCATGTGAAATTGAATAATCAGAGTATAATAATCTAATATGTGAGCTTTTTTTCAGACATGCTACAGTTGTACTGTAGAAAATGTCATTTTTACTTGTTTGAAATGCTTATTTGAACGTGCCATTTGTAAATCGTTTAAAGCGGTATGACGAGACAGACAAGTTTAGAATGTCTCAGTACATACACCAAGTCTGTCCCCGTTCTCGTTGTGTGGAGAAAATCTTTCTCCTGCATTTGTGTTTTGGGGGATTCTAGAAGCCTGGTTGAAAACCTCACAGTATATTTGGAGTTGGTTAAGAAGCCCAGTACCCACGGATTAATGGTTTAGCATGCCCGGGGTAGCTAAGATTACACAGCGACCTTTGTGCTCTAACTCGACGATGCTGTTATGTGATATTGTGCCCTGTAAATAATCAGCGTGTGGGGATTTATGTGGCCCACACTACTAAATCAACAGCCTGAGGAGGACCAACTTACACCAGGTGTATTTTTCAATTTTATTCCCCTGTAGTTGTCTGCCAAAATATATCTGCAAGTAATCTGAAAAACATATTAGCAGTAAGGGAAGGGCGTTGTGTGGGGGGGCAGTGGAGTTTGGGGCTGGGAGGGTGGTCAATGTAGTGAAGCGTTTAGTCAAGGTTAAGGAAATGTTTAACTTTTGTTGTCGTTTGAATTGTTCATGCGCATCCAGCTAAGGACAAGTGAATATTGGGAGTGTAAATATTGTTTTGAATGACTTTGAATTTTTTCACAGAATAAATGCTGATAATAATAGTAGTTTTAGCCACACTACAGTCTCTCTTCTGTCAGGCCTGCGTTTACTG
>JACXGI010005529.1:21176-46661 GCA_016801175.1 Esox masquinongy | reverse complement strand
TCCTTGGCAGAAGTCACTGAGGTAGTCAAACAACTCCACAGTGGCAAAGCACCGGGGATTGACGAGATCCGTCCAGAAATGTTGAAAGCTTTGGGTGTGGAGGGGATGTCTTGGATGACACGCCTCTTCAACATTGCGTGGGAGTCGGGGACAGTGCCAAAGGAGTGGCGGACCGGGGTGGTGGTTCCCCTGTTCAAAAAGGGGGACCAGAGGGTGTGTGCCAATTACAGGGGCATCACACTTCTCAGCCTCCCTGGGCTAATCTAGTTCAAATGTTGGTTGTGTACAACCAAAAAAGTAAAAACAGAAGGGGGTATCTAGTTATGGCACTATGGTTAGTTAAACTGTTAAAACCCAAAACACAAGCTTGTTTCAATCCAAATGTTTGTCAACAATGTAAATATAAACACCGAAAAACATTGTAACCATTATTGGGATATCATGGTAATCTGGATTGCATCCAGTTATATTATTGAATAGATAGAATTATCAATTTATAGCCTTGCCAACATGTTTCATCGTATTCAAGACAACTACTTATAATTTGACAGGTTCACTTGTGTTACATAACCAATTTTTAGCATACTGACTTGTTCACAGTGGTTATTTCTATAGGTCTTAGGCCAAACCAAAAGTCTGTAATCGGAATCAACCTTTGCATGAACGTGAATCATATGCAATCAAGAGTTAAATTAGTGCACGTACCAAGAGACAACAATCTTACATTCAGGGCCAGCCCAGTCACAACATCAATGGTCGGCGAGTGGAAGCAGTTTAAAGAGGTAACCAAAAATAAACATATAACAAAGAAAAGAGGCCTGCCTAAAGTACAGGCTAACTAACAAAAATCAAAATCACATGCTAGCAGGCCAAGAACCCGCTGGCTGAATAAAGCTAATCAGCCAGATTGCTCACACCTGTTCATTTATGCTGCCACCTAGTGACGATCAGGTGACGACCGTAGACTGTTGATAGTTGATAGGTTTAGTGCCGCAGTGCTAACTAGAGCCGGATAGTGGACTCCCCTGAGAGAAAATCATTTCATGTAGACAGCGCGGTGTGGCTTCAACGTCATTGGCTGATGGCCCGGTCATGTTAGGTTGATTGCCAATTAGCAGTATGTACTGAATATGTCACTTATAAAATAGGTCTGACAATTCGCACTTCGATATTTCCATTTTGAAAGCAACATATGGTAACTAACATAGTTTCATTGAAGCCAAATAGTCAGTGACTTAATTGAAGGTGCATTGGTCACAAAAACTAAAAAAATATTCTGTGCGTAGAGGGGAACAACTAAAATTCATGAGAGCATATGCCAAACAGGAACAAATTGGAACATCAGTTGCAAGCTAAAGCAGACCAACAGGGATAGACAAACACTTAGCACTTTCAGGCATTGAGCACACCCAAAAAGCTAAAAAATGTCCACGGAATTGAATCAGCACCTCTGTGACCCAATCTCAACGGTACATTGTGAGTTCCATGAAGCCAGAATTTATTTCAGGGCTGCCATTCGGAAACTGCTTGTATCCAAGGCCAAAGCACAAAGATGCATAATTTGGTATAAGGAGCACAAAACCTGGACCTCTGAGCAATGGAAATAAAGTAATATGGTCTGCTGAGTCATCTTACAGCCTATTTCCTACATTAAGACAGGTTTACATTTGGAGAAATCCAAAGGATGCCTTCAGCCCACAATGTCTGCTGCCATCTGTTAAACATGGTGGGAAATCTGTAACGCTATGGGCAGACACCTTGTGGAAGTATGTGTCGGATGATTGCTCTGCTTGGTCATTTTACTGCCAAGGACTATGAGGCCATTTCACAGGAACAGTTGCACTCTATGTTGTGAAGGCTGTTCCCTCAAGTTGTTCCAGTATTCCAAGATGATTATGCTCCCATACACACTGATAAACAAATTCAAGGGTGGTTTTCTAAATACTGGGATGGTGCCAAATGCCTTCCATGTCCTCCCCAGTCACCAAATCAGATTATTATTAAACATTTGTAGGAAGTTGTGGAGCATGGAAGTTTTTACATTTCCAACTCCTTCATGCTCAAAGAATTCAAAGTGAAGGTTTTTCTTGTCAGGGTGCAATATCCCATTGCATGCAGTTCAGGACTTGTATGACAGCATTCCAAGTTGGATAGGAATTAAGGTAAAGGGTGGCCCTACTCCTTATTAGATCCTTTATATTAATATATTAAGTCTTTTTTGTGCAGATCAGTCAATAATGTCAACCAAGTCAATGGTGAATACTGTCATTATTAGCATCATTTCTGCACCCCTCTTTTTTCCCTTTTATTCATTTTTCTAATGCATCATTTCACACAAACTCACACAAAAAAGACACAAAATACAGACAAACACAATACTATGTAAGTGGTGCGTCGTCCCTTGCTTTTATATCCGGGGGATGTGAGGGTCCATGCTCCAGGCAAACCACAAAAACAGTCAGCATGTGGGTTGGTGCACCAGTCTCAAGTGAGACTGTGACAATGTGTACAGTTGGGAATCCAGTGCATTTGTCTGACTGACACTTGACACCTCCCCGGACCTGGAAAGCACCACATGTTCGTGGTCAGCACAAATCCTGACCACGAACATGTGCTATTTGTTCAGCACAAATCCTGTTTCTGGGTTACCTCAGGCATGTATATTGTGGATTGTGTCCAGATGCACGACTGTGCCTGTCTTAGGTTATCCCGGTATGGCAAATTGGGAACTTACCTGTCACTGGCTAACCAGCCCCCTTCACTGGTCACAATTCAGATCACATATCGGGGAGTTTTGGAGGGTGTAATATATGTCACAAGAGTACTTCCCGAGCAGCCCGTAGCACAAAGCAGTTTTATCTTGTGTTACAATAAAAAAGTGCACCACCCACATGCCGCAGCATCCGAAGTCCCCCAGAGCACGAGCCAAAACCGCCACCAGACTACAAAAACTTGGTGTGCAACAAAAAAACATGTTGCCTGTTCATTCACACTTGTATCATGAGAAGATCTTCCCGAGATTACCAGCGGAATCTCAATGGGATTAATCCATAATTTTTATTCACAAAAACACACATACATACGTACATTCATACATGTACACATATACACTTTACACACACAATTTTATTCTAGTAATTAATTAGTTCCATCCCTCTAGATTCCAATGAGGCAACCATCTATATAATCTCTATCTATATTGTTAATTCTTTCTGTGATTTTGTCCACCCCCTATAGATTCCAGGAGATGCTTTACAGGTGGGCGAGCAAAGTATAAAAAGCAGAATGGCTTGAATTGGTAACACGTTTCAAGTTATGATTCTCCCAAACCTGCTGTTAATCGCAAATTGGTCATGAAACTAGGTAGAATTCAAAGAAAAAAAAGAAATATATGTACAGTGTATGGATGTTGAGTGCTATGTTATCAGCAGTAATGGTTTATTTTTTTGGCAACCGCTGTTGCTATTGTGGTCCAAAAAAATTAAGGGAACACTCAAATCACACATCGGGTCTCGATGAAGGAAGTATATTAAAGATCAAAATCTTTACATTGTGTAATTCGTTGAGAACAAAATGACATAACGATCAATAGAAAACAAAATCACCAACCGATTGTGGACAAACACCGAAAATCAAAGTAAACAACTGAAATCACGAGCAGTTCCAACTTGTGTGAATTTTATCACGGCAACTCATAATGACACTCAGTAGTGTGTATGACCGCCATGTGCCTATATGTACTCCCGGCAATGTCTGGGCAGGCTCCTGATGAGACGGCGGGTGATGTCCTGGGGGATCTCTTCCCAGACCTGGATCAGGGCATCAGTGAGCTCCTGGACAGTCTGTGGCGCTACTTGGCGGCATCGGATGCACCGCTACAATATGTCCCAGAGGTTCTCAAAGGGATTCAGGTCTGGGGAACATGAGGGCCAGTCAAAGGCATCAGTGCCTTTGTCAACCAGGATATGCCTCCCCAGACCATCACTGAGCCAACGCCAAACCAGTCATGCTGGATGATGTTGCAGGCAGCATAACATTCACCACAGTGTCTCCAGACTCTTTCATGTGCTCAATGTGAATCTGCTCTCATCTGTGAAGGGAACGGGGTGCCAATGGCGGACCTGCCAATTCAGATGTTCTCTGGAGAATGCCAATCGAGCTGCACGGTGCTGGACTGTGAGCACAGGTTCCACTAGAGGACGTCAGGCCCTCATGCCACCCTCATAGTCTGTTTCTGACAGTTTGGTCAGGAACATGCACACCAATAGCCCGCTGAAAGGTCATTTTCTAGGGCTCTGGCAGTGCTCCTCCTGTATCTCCTCGCACAAAGGAGCTGAATTGGGAGATGCCGCAAACCTTGCGATGACATATGGATGTGCCATCCTGGTGGAGCTGGACTGCCTGTGCAACCTGAATGGGCTGCAGGTACCGCCTCATGCTACCAGTAGTGACAAGTACACTAGCAAAACTACAGAAGAATCAGTCAGGAAGGATAAGGAGAGAGCAGTTGTCTGTGGCCACCACCTGCAAAACCATTCCCTTTTTGAGGGTTGTTTTACTATTGCCTCCCCAGTGTACGTCACTTTCATTTGCACCAAAACAGGTGATATTGATTCACAATTGCATATGCTTCCTAACTAGACAGATTGACATCCCTGAAGTTTAATTGACTTGGTGTTATACTGCAATTATGTGTTCCCTTAATTTTTTTTGAGCAGTGTATTTTCAGGTATGTTATGCTATATTACTGACAGCGGGCCAGATTCAATCTGATGCTGCATGTACACGTACACCATAGGCATCAGCTTACACCCCTGGAACACCTATTTTAGGTTTTTGACAAAAAAAAAAACACAAAATCTCTAAACTAGCCAAAGTGGTGCAGGCATGTGAGCACATGAACAATTAAGAGTGTTAGGGGAAACTACTAATAAGTTTCCCCTAACACTTTCCCCTAGCCCTCTGCTAATAAAGTTGGCTGCCAACTGCAGTCGTTTTTTTAATGGGGTAAATTGTCAACTGCACTCCAAATATTTATGACGCAAGATGATTAGTACACCAGTCAGTCGCTGCCTGCACTGTCAGGCGCAATGTCTAACAAGCCCATTGGCTTTTATTACGATGCAGTTTCAAATGTTTCTCACTCCACAAACCAGTATTTAGGCAATAATTGGGAGAAAGGAGTAGAACTAAGCATCAATTGGAACATTAAACTGAGCACCCAGGATTTCACATCTTATGCACTTCAACAGTGCATTTCAGGAAATGTTCACATTTTCATTGTTTTTAAAAATTGTTGATAATTAAAGGCAGAACATAAATATATGCACATCGTTCCTCCAGGTTTTTTGTGCAACATCTGAGGATTCAAAAAAACACAACATGAACAAAAACAAGAAATACTGTCCACATACAATTACATTTTATTCACTGTATCTTTAAGGAGTTGAATGAGAACTGGATGTTTGGAAATGCTTTCTAGGTGATCAGTGCATGTCATTGTAGAGAGTGGAGGTGTGTGGTTCAGGGACTGGGTGAGGCAGATGTGGTGATGCCTGGAGGTTTTACACCAGTCTCCTTCTCTTGCAGTCACGCCCCATCGGCTCCCCGGACACAGCATTCACCGTACCTGCCCCCAGGGGAGAGACCTGGTTGAGCATGGGATCTTCTGAGGCCTGGCCAAACAGTGCCATGAGCAGAGCCACACCAAAGCCGGTAGCACGTTCCCCCTGTAGAGAGAAAGAAACTGGATTATCCTTCATTATCCTTCTCATGTTGTTTGGGGTAAAAAAAATATATATACATATAGACCTATTACATCCTGTATTGTTCTTTAAGTATATATGAAGAGTTTGGTAAACTTGTTTATGTTGAATTACAACTACATGAAAATGATCCTCCACTCAGAAAAAGTGTTAGCCCAGAGCAGGTTCATTCTAAAGGATTTTATTCCATAGCAAGCTCCAGAGACACCCTTACCCTGATTATAGCTCCTGTTCTTTCACCAATCTACAAGCACTACCATAGATTGATAAACCCATATATCCAGTCACTCACAGCATGGACAGGGGAGGCTATGTCCACATGGACCCAGACTCCAGGCCAGTCAAAGCCCAGGTGGGATCCAATGAAGAGGCCTGCACAGGAGCTTGTGGCGTTCTCCCGGTCCTGTCAAAGACAGCACAATATTTAGATTTCAGTCATTTAGTAGACGTGTGTGTGTGTGTGTGTGTGTGTGTGTGTGTGTGTTATATAAGGCTGAAAGAAAGAGTCCACCATAACGGCAGGCTGTAGAAACATTAACTTGCACTTAATAACATGACTTCAGTCAGGTCCAGGATTAGGACCTGGTAGAGACTCTACAGGGTAAGGAGTGGTGGCCACTCACTGCCACTGAGTTCTTCATGTCCGCCACAGCTGAGGTGAACTCGCTGAAGTGCAGCTCGGGGCAGTACACCAGGGGGTGAGCCAGGTCTCCACTGCTGCGGCCGGCCTTCACACACGCCATCTCCCATTGCTCACTGTTGGTCATCACAGCACAATGGTACTTCCCTGTGGAGATCCCCTAAGACGGACACACATACGTTAAACCATTGAAACAATCACAGAGCCATTCTTTATATTGGAACTATGGTAAGACACCAGGGTCAATGGTGATGAAGTATGGTGATGTGTTTAGAGTCAGTGCTTATTCTGATTTTCAGAACGAGTGGAATCACGAGGGTCATTACTTGAGTAGCCTCACCACAAGCTGCGTTTCATGTCAGGCTAGAGAATCACTGTTGTCAGAACTTAATCAGGCCTAGTCACTGTGACACAAGCACATTTGTGTGAGAATTCCTCAGAGAATGTGCAGAGTTAGCATTTGCTCACAGAAATGTCAGCTAGGGCAAAGGTAACGAAAGTATAAAACTTCGTAACTGTGTATTTTGTTTTACAAGCCTGTTAACCTTTGCACATAATTATTCCAGCTTATACAGCTCCGGAAAAAAATAAGAGATCACTGTACCTTTTTCTCTCCTTTCCAAAATAGTCAAAAAGGAAGGTTTTGAGTGAGGAACAGAAGGGTTAAAATTAAGAGACCACTGCAAATTGAACGCTTCTGTTCCTCACTCAAAACTTTCCTTTTCAACTTTTTTGGAAAGGAAAGAAAAAGGTGCAGTGGTCTCTTCCGGAGCTGTATATGGCTCTGATCGAAGAACGGTGACAGCTAAACAGGCCTGACTGGTGTTTATCAATCTTTTGACAGTTTGCATGTGGTGTGACTTCCATGTGCTAACATGTATTACCTAACCATCACTGCTGTAAATGAAAAGAGAATACATGTAACCGACTAAATCTTAATGAAATGGCAAATAAATAAATAAAATGCAGTAGGCTTACATTTACTCTGTAAAAAAAGTGTCTGTTGTTTACTGCAAAACAACATGCCAATAACAAAGAACTGTGGAGCACCAAAGTCAGGTAGTTTGCTATGGCCCTAGAGAAGGCAGCCCGTCACACACCTGTGCACCTGTCAGGGTAGCCATATCCAGGATGACGTCTGCAGAGAGGTCCTTGCTGGCATAGACCACACCATCAGACAGCACCAGCCTCCCCTCAGCATCAGTGTTGTTGATCTCCACTGTCCTTTTGTGAGAAGAGAGAACAAACTTGAGTAATTATAACAAATTAACCACAAACAGTCAATATACTGCAATAATGGTTAATGTAATAACTACAACAGGTCAACTTAGGATTTTACAGACATATCTTAAAATTACAATTAATTTATATTTATTGTTGTTCAGAAACAAAACCAAAATATGCTTTGGCTTTCAAATAATTTATCAATTTATTATCCAAATTATTTGAAATTATCCGTCAGTACAAACCCCATCAAACACTGGTCAATTGTCTTACTATTTCCACTAGGTTGCAAATGTATTAGCTGGTTTCCAATATGCCTGCCTAAACTAGTTAACATCAATCCCCAACATTTAGTAATTACACACTTTCCAGAGTACAGAGTGTGGATATCATCTGGCCGTGTTGCAGTGGGTCCAACTGCATTCTCGGCCAGGCAGAAAACGGCATGCAGATTGTCTTTGAAGCCCTGAAATAAAATGCATTTCAAAACATGCATTTCAAAAAGTTTGCAAGTAAGCATTCAACAGCTGTAATAATCAAATTCTAAGTACACATTCTCATAGGATGTCTCCTAACAAGACCATATGCGGCTAAGTAATGTGAGTAAATAGATCACCTGTTTCACTGTAGCTTTAAAAGCACCTAAGATGGCTGCTGCTCCACCACAGTCTCTCTTCATCCCAGGCATGTTTGTCTTGAGGAGAGAAAAAAAAGTATATTTCATATCCATTTGCTAACACTATGTATAGTCCCATGTGTGTCTGTAGATGCTCTAGAGATTATCTACTGAGTACCAGTAACATTTTAAATGGGCATTTCACCTTAACACATCTACTTTATGTACCAATTATTAATGTTAGCAATGATACATGGGTTATAAAAACACAAGGTCTCTACAACACTATCTAAAACGAGCAAATTCGAACTTCACGGTAGAATCTACTTCCTCTGTATTGGTCTGTCCATAAAATTCCACAAATTCCAGAACAGAATTCAGTGTACGTAGACACAGCCTCCCCAATAAAACATCAATCGGAGACAAGATTTTATTTTTAAAAGATGAAAAATACACTTATAGATATACTTCAAACACCAGTGTTGATCATGCCCATGTATTGTTCTGTGCCTGCTTGTAATGTCTAATTTCGCGTTTCGTTTGCTTGGTGCCCCTGCCAGTAATGCACCCATAAGTAAGTACAATTGATCTAACTGGTCAACGCCACGTTCACAGTGACCTCGTTGACAAAACATACCAAGACATATTTATTGGTAGAAATGACTGGTTCCATAGATAATTTACAAGCTAATTCTGTAGCTTTGTGGTTACTTGGCAAAAACATAAACATACATACACACGTAAACCAGAAGAAATAGCTAAGAATTCATGCTCTCAACTAGGGCTAGGCGATAATTCAATAAATATCATTACTGAGTTTTGTAAATAATTGAATAATGAAAATAACGTAATCGGTGATATCGTGATATTGCTAATTTTTCTTAGAATTTATTCAGAATTAGAAAGGATGTTTCATTTGGGATGCAGTTCCAGTGCTGCACACCAGAGTATTTTTATTTACACTAGTCCGATTTTTTGTTTATGTTTTAGAGAATACCATTATTAAAGGTTGCACAAAACAAGACCCATTTTCTATCCTGATCTCGTGCATTTAACTTTAACGTATATAAACCAGAAAAGGAACCAGGCAAGCCTAGTTCAGCTGGCCCGCAAATAAAAGTGATGAATGTTGTTGCCCTCACTGGATTCTAACCCGGGTCTCCCACGTGAGTGTCTCAGTCTTTAACTACTACACCACGGTGCATCTCGACATTAGATCATTTTGTCACATATTTACATCACGCCAAGTTTAATATTTCACAACCCACCATTAAGCATTGTGTTCAATTGGCTAACGTTTCTTACTAAGTTTACCTCCACCACAAATAGCATCTAGGAAATGTATGGCTTTTGCCACTGGCCGTTTTTACAGCTTATTAGCCAGTAATAGGCTTACTAATATCTAACTTACTACTTGGAACAGTCATAAGATTTGAGCAATTGCTAGCAAGACTGAATATGAACTTAACACAGCCAAAGCTATTTAATGACACAAAAACGTTAGTTTTTCTTTCATTCATGAATGACATTGATACAATAACTATCAATATAGGTGACGATAACACTTTTTCGTCAAGTGAAGAGATGAGAGAATCGTGGAAACCCCTACTCTTTTACTTCCCAAAGGGTTTTTATCTAGCCTATATTACTCCAAAAATCATGCACGGATGCATACTTTGAAAATCCACCAGAAATAGTTGCAATATAAACAGTTTTATTTTAGGCTTACTATAACATAGCTACTGAAGGTTGTAGCCAGCGAAGTTTTGGTCTATCCTGACCCAAAAAGCATGCACGGATGCGTACTTCGAAAATCCACCAGAAATAGTCACAATATAACAGTGAACAGTTTTATTTTAGGCAAACTATAACATAGCTACTGAAGGCTGTAGCCAGTGAAGTATTTATCCATCCAGAACAAATCCTAATGTATAATTTGCATTGACTGTGATGAGATTCGAATGCAGGACCTATTGGTTGCAGGTCCTGCATCTCTAACCACTACGTCTCTAACCACTACGCTATTTAACAACAGGTAGTCAGTCAGACAGTAAGAGACAGTCGCTCTTTTTGGCCAGCTCCGCTTACCCGGTCTGGCAAAAATGAAAGTTTGTGTTTTTTTTATTTTTAAGATTATAATGACGACATAGGTACACATAAATATCGTCATCATTATCATATTAATGAAAAATCTTGAATATATTGTGAGGTACGTTTTGGGCCATATCGCCCAGCCCTACTCAACTCTCCACTAAATCTAGTAATTCTATGTAAGATGCTACAGCTTGTTGCAGTAACAGCAAAGTAACCATGTTAAAAAATAGTAGGCATCGGACAGACAGATCTCAATAAACCATGTAATAAAGGTTCAGAAAGCAGCTTGAACAGCAAAGCAATTGCATTTGCTCATACATTATAAGGTATAATGCTGGCCACAAATCTCAATAGTTAATTCCACAGGCACAGTTTTAAAATGAGCAAGCCTCAAATAATTTGCTGTTATAATGACAGTAATTAGCCATATAGAAAAAGAGTATGCTATACATTTTACAGTAGATTACCAGCCACAGACCTCAAGAGATCTTATTAATCTAGCCAAAATAAGCAGTAAATTCCCACTGTTTTAGCAAGAACCAAGGCACAAAACAGAATTCACTTATTGGCTGCATTGGTCATGTTAAACTGCTGTCATCCAAATGCAATTAGTAAATACATTCTTCAATCCGTACTGAATTTGTTTCAAAAGGCAGGGGGGAAAATAACATAACATCCAGCTACTGTACCACTCAACAGTTAGGAAGACAAGACATTGTGCCACTTATTGTCAAGTTAGCTAGCTAACAGTATCCAGTCTGCTGTGAATTTAAAGACCCCACCGAGTGGAGATGACGGGGAGGAATTATGGCAGAGCAGGCAGTTAAGGCTTTAAAGTGCAGTCTTTTAGAAAGAGGAAAAATCGAAACGTCATACATTTATCACTATAATCTGCCACTAGGAACATCGCTGAAATACATCCTAAGGCTGTCAAACAAGCACAACCACGTATATAATTTACTTGTAGAACAATCGGTACAGCATGGAAACTTTGCAAAATTAAACAAAACATCACTACACTCATTTCTGAGATCTCACTCGTCCTTCAATACAAAGAGACATAATAGTATGTGCTTTTTGGTAGGTAAAAAAATATTCCTCTCCCATCCGGGCAATTGTGAGGTACACATCTCACTGCCCTAAAAATGCCTCAGACATAATAAATACCAGCTAAGGTCCCTCCAGGGTGAAGTGCCCCTTTATTTACTAACCCTAAACTTTATTTCAACCCATACCCTAAACCTTATTCTAAACCTAACCCCAGGTTTAACAATAGGTTTTTTATTGAACGTTTTATAGTATTTCTTTCTATAGAAGAGATGGAAATTGGGACTCAAAATAAATTGAAAATAAATATATTAACAGAATACTTATTGGGCTGGCTACTGGGGAAACTGTTTTCGGGAGCATCTAAAACAACTAAATTTATGACACAATGGAAAGAATGACATTTCTGCCCCCTGCATTACTTTGGAGAACAATACTTGTTCCTAACTGGCTAGGTCTTCCTTCCTTATTTATACCATAACATATTTTCCAGAATATGTAAAAAAACAAAAAAAAACAAAAAAAAATTTAAGTCATCCCTTAACATTAAAAGCAATGCAATTTTCCATAGAAACTGCTAGTATGAAAAGGAGCTTTCGACACTATATGGAATATCAATCAAATGTATTTCATAACGCCGTTTTTTTCCCATAGTATGTAGTTGTCACAAAGTGCTTTTACAAACACCCTAGCCTGAATAGGGTGGTATTCAGCCACATGCCTTTACCTTTCCCTTGATGCTGAGGCCGCCAGTGTCATAAACGATGCCCTTGCCCACCCATGCAATAGTCTGGGTGGCGCCATCTGGTTTGTGACTCAGGACTGCCAGAGCAGGGGGGTTCACCGCTGCTTTGCCCACTCCATAGATCCCTGAAGGCCAGAGATGAAAACCACAGAGACAAATATTATTTTCTGTAAAGTGAGCGCGTCATATTACAACTTTTAACCTGAAATACAATCTTTGTATGGAATATAAAATCTATATAATTTGTAACTCCTTTACTACTAAGTATAAGGTACCATTAACACTTTTTTTAAACAATGTAGAATCGAAACACTGAATATCAAAAAACAGAAGAGTACCATCAACAAAACTCCAAAATGGAAGTGGAATAAAGCATGTGATCAACACAACTGATGCACATGTTGAAATAGAATAACAATTATTAAATACCACATAAGAATGCATTCTGTTCGAAAACAGACTTTTCTAACTGGCCCACAAATTAGTTTGCGTTATAGCAAACGGACGACACAAATTATAGCCAAAATGGCTTTCAAACAATCAGAACACATATCCAAAGCTTTGCCTTGTTATAGCTTCCTATCCTGATACATTACCTCCAAATCCCTTCTGCTTCAGTTCATCTCCACGAATTATAACAGGAGTAATGCCGAGTTCAGATCCCACAGTCTTAATCTCCTGAAGACAAAGGCATACCCAGTGTAAGAATTTTTTATAAAAACTTCTGATTGTGCTGATATTTTAGGTGTGCTATATATGACCGTTCCATAATGGCAACTTATTCCCTATATCAGGGTACTTCAATTCTTACCCTACGAGGTCCGGAGCCCGCTGGTTTTCTGTTCTACCTCATCATTAATTGCACCCACCTGGTGTCCCTGCCAGATCTAAATAGTTCCCTGATTAGGGGATTGCAATGAAAAAATGTAGTGGAACCGGCCTGGAGGGCCAGAGTTGACTACCCCTGCCCTATATACAGTAGTGCATCACACGAGGCCTCAAGTCAAAAGTAGAGCATTATGGACGAAAGGGATCCTCAATTGCATTGGTCTCCAGGTCCAAATTGAACCAGGTTGCCTCAGTAAAGTGGTAAATTGTTGATGCTACATTGAAAATATATATATATATATTTTATTATAGTAGATAAAGGAAAAATATTCCCACCATCTTGACTGTCAATAATTGCACATTTTTCATATTCTTGTTGAAGAATGTTGGTAAGCCACACCATATGCTAAATAGCAATAATGCATTTTCAGATCTATATTGAAAATATTGTTCAGATAATGAAATGTAAATCTTTGTTCATTATCATTTGTACTCACTTGATCTGGTAACTTCAGGCTGGACAATTCTTTCATACACTTTAACAAAACATTTTTATGACATCTCATTCAAAAATATCCTGTGACCAAATTTGAGATGATCTGATTTCTGTAATCAGGTGTGATTTGGGATGCAGATGAAAAAAATATGAAGATCTCTCTTGCCTCTAAGAAGTGATCAGTGTTCATCTCGTTACACGGTGTGTCCACAATCCGTGCAGCCAGTCTCACTCCATCCGTAGCATTAGCAAGACACTAGCAAGAACAAAGGCTCAAATCAGTAAAAATAAACTTCTTTACTTTTTTTTTTTACATTTTTTTTTTAACACCACAGACCAAATAACACGGGGCATTTCTGTTCATCTAGAGCTGGTTGGTTTGTTGATACAGCAATAAAAACAGTCAGTGGAAGCAAAACAGTGGCTGATATAGCCCACAGGATCAAGCGTACCAAGGCTCAGGCAAAGGGACAGACCCAGATAAATGACTAGAACAGAAGTTGGAGGTACCATCAGTGTACTGGGGTCCAGAGGTCCATTGTCTTGGCCCACGACGATAAACTCCACCGTGACTCGCTTAGTCTCAGGCCTGCGGGAGGTGGCAGAGCGACGGGAGAATATGGGGAAGGCCCGGGCGACGGCGCAGGCCGAGGCAAACACATCTGACCGCTCGCACACTATCTGGACGGAGGGGAACAAACTCAATTCTTCTATTGTCCACAAATCCGGCATTACAGTGTACATTGGCATATTTCCTTAGAAGTAAATAAAAAGGACAGCATTGTTGACATGAGACAGTACATAGGCCGAATTTGCCACGTAACCACTATTTGTAGGCCTAACCTAGATTTCTATCAGACTTTTGACATGCACCCATAGCTTAATGATCTATGCACCCATAGCTTAATGATCCCTTTAACACAAAATATCTGATAAAAATTAAATGAGTCTAAAAGGGCAAGGACAGCAGTGCCAAAACATTGTTGGACTGTTTCCAGCCAAAGAGTAGACTAATCCTAGTCCTGGACAAACATTACCAATGACTGGAGCAAATTGCACAATACTTAAACTTGAATATTTCATAAAACTGAAATCCTTCAAATGCAAACTGAGCTGCAATCTAATGAATGCATCCGCTGAGAAGCAAATCCATCTGTATGAGTTTCATTGTACTGTATATACAGTAGCTTCAGAAAGTATTGCTTGTGGGAACTTTCCTTTGTTATTACTGGGTATTGTGTGTAGGTTGATAGCAAAATAAATGTAATCAATTATAAAATTCAGTCTATAATACAAGAAAATGTTGACAAAGCAAAGGGTTCTGAATACTTTGAGGCCACTATAGCATAATTTGGTGATTTTTCTCCCTAGTACAGTGTTTTTGTATTTTTAAACTTGTGTTAATACTGTTCGCTGACCTGTTTTGCAACTGTATGACTTTGGCAAGGTGCTTACTGAAAATAAAAGTTGGTTCTCAACTGGTCAAATGTCATGTTCTGGACAATTACATTACTTCAATTTGAAAGTGCTTTTTAGTCCAGGACTAGGCTTAATCTGTCTGCTAAACCGACCCTGTACAGCTCTGAACTAGTCTTTAATCCCGACCAGGTAGGTGAATGGACTGACCAGAATGCAGCGGCTCGTCCCTCCAGGCAAGCAGGTACGGACCAGACGGGAGAGGAAGTGGGCAGAGGAGGGGCTGTTGTGTCTGCTAACCCGGGAAGGCAACGCTGCAACAGCTGCATGACTCAAGTACAGAGGGCAACTATCTGTAGGGTTAGGGTTTAGAGCACTGAGGGCAGCCTGCCAGACCTGGATGTAAAACACACATTTCACTTGTTAGGACTGATTGACTGACAATTACTGGCTGTATAATGATTGTGTAAGCCCTGTCACCAGACCTGAATGGCAGTGAATAAAATTAGGTCTAATAAATATTACATATTTAAAACAAACAAAAAAAAGGCCCAACAGTTGTCTGACACTGTGTAGCCACATTGATTTAACCACTGACTTGAAAGTTCTACTGTTTGTACACACAAACAATGATGAAATTTTTGTACAATTCAGTGCTCTTAACAAATCTTGATGTGAATGGCATCCAAACAAGGTTACTACTAAGGCGGATCAAAGTGTAGCTGAAAAATAACCAGGAATTGGCTATACTCTTTTCGCTTTTCGCTCAGATTAATCTGTCCTTAAAATGTATTTCAAATCCTGCCACCTTGTCTATTACAACCTCTCTTTGATTGAGACAGATAATTGTCATCAAGGACATGCAGAAACGTGGGGTGGAGACAGAATCTATATATTTGATAATTATTTGATCGAATTACAAACGAACAATTTTGCCAATTCCAGATTATTTGTATTTCTCTCGGTACACTCGATAGGTTCGCTATCTAAACAAGACTGACTTTCCTACAGGCCGGCTTCTTCTACTGTAACGAAGGTAGAAAAAGGAAAAGTTAAATCAGAAATTTCTCAATTATCTACGAAGGCATATAAAACATTAAGGGAAGAAAACGGAAACGAGTCAATGTGGTTGCTGTAGTAAATGGTAAAAGGAGATGTAATGTGTCAGGCTAGCATGACTTGATACTTAGCATGTTAGCCAACTTTATACTGACAAAAGCCAAATTCAATTTAAAAAGTTACGCATTAAGCGTTTTCATAGAATACCAAGACTATAATTACACATTTTCGTAGTATTACACCAACTAGTTGGCTAACTTAATAGCTAGAGCATTTAGTTAACTAGAATGACACAGGCTAAGCTAGCTATCTAGCGCGAAGACAGGTGATTGCTTAAATAACGGGACGCTCCGGCGCAAGCAGCCCTGATTTGTTTTTCCTCACCTTTTCACTGACAGCTGACTGCAATTTTCCCTTGACTTGAGACCAGTTTACTTTCTGCAGGTTATTCAGTTGACCGACAATCAATACCGGGCGATTTTGGGGCTCCGAGTCTCCGGCAGAAGCCTTGAACTCGAGCACCACGTTCGCCATCTTTGTATGGCCTTTGAACTTTATTGCTTTTCGTACAATCCCGCTATTCATACAATATTGCTATGCATACAGTCACACAGGGGCCCCTAAATATGTATACAGTATACTAGCTATCTTTTCTTACTTGGGTCAGGTACGTGAACTATTTTACTTCCAAAATGGGTTTGGAAACAATATTTTGAAATAGTATATCTTAAAACATAACTTTATTATTTGTAGAATTTGCCTCGTAATTTCCATCATCCACTGTTGTGCAAAGACCAGCACAAGCAAGATGGCCAACTTGCATTTGCTTCAGCACTTTGAATTTAAAATCAGTGTACAGATGCTGCCATGTGGTTATTAAATGATCAGGGCGTCAAATAAATCATTGTGTTGTTTATTTATTGAAAATGAAAATTTTGAACGTATTTCCCAGAGAATATTTGTAGGCTTGAATCCAGGGATATGTGTATGCATGAACTTGACCAGCCCTATGATAGTGTCCACTGTTCTGACAATTTGATTGGCTACATAAGGTAGCCTATATCAAGTCAAACTATAAAAATAGTCTACATGCAATAATCTTCCTCTGCCTCAAACACATTTGACTCTCACATATTGGCGTTTGTGTATGGGAATATGCATTTCACAATCAACGTTAGTGTACTATTGTGCTTCACCTTGTATACACACTTGTGTATTGTTCATGGGTCCTGGACAATATGTAAGCAATTTGAAATGAAGAGCCTTATGGTAACCAAATGAATTTTAGTCTCTTTTAGTTGTGAAACTCATATAGTTCCAGGTAAAATGAACAAATCTCATTCTTGTCTGATGATAAGCATACCTTCATATTTCATATCTATTTTGACCAATCATTCATCCCAATGTTTTGGTTTTAAGTGACAGGTTAGGAAAGACTGGGTCCCGGAAAACCGTCCCATCCCACGTCTCAGCTGTGCAATCATCACAAAGTTTTACAAATAGGCCTAATAATAAAAATACTTTATATATGCTTCATTTTCTTCAATATCTCAAAATGTTGACTTTCGTAGCTCACCATTTCATTCCAGCAACTCAAATGCTGAGATATTATCAAAAACAATTACTGCAAGGTTTTTAGATACAACCATTTGATACAGCCAAGTGGAAAAGAAACAACCCTATATTGTTGTTGCATATTATTTATATTAAAGCAGGACTTACGAAACTGTTAATAAAAATATTCTGTGCTTGCTTAATTATTATTTATTCATGTTTAATCTGCTAATATCCACAATCAGAAAAGCTAATATACAGTACCATTGTGACATATGTTTTTTCAACACACAGAACATCACAATATTAACAATTTTCCATTGATGTCTATTCCCTATAGAGCTCTTCTTTTGACCAGACCAAGCCCTATGGAAATGTTATGTTCACTGTGTGCTTCTGAATACAACCCACGAGTACTGCTTCATCCTCAGTAAGTACTTCATCCAACACTTGCGCAGTCATGAAAAGCATTGTATAGGTTACTGATTTTAACATGAAATGCGTTGCATATCTTTAATATACTAGAATTTGTTGTTCTTTCTAAACCAATGATTTGTTTGCAAAGTGGGTCTTTTGAGATGCATTATCACATAACAGGAGCGGACCTTTAATGGATCTAAAAAAGCAATTTTAGAGAATGGCTTGCATCGCTTTGTTAATACTCACCCTTTAAGCCATGTACACTGACAGTACATATATACAGGACCTTTGGAAAGTGTTAAACCACTTTTTTTTTTTTTTTTTTACACACACTGAGTGTTAATTGCAGATGCTTTATATTATATTACTTATCTATACGTGAAATTATGTCCCAGTAAGTTGTTTTACATGTCAATAAGTGCAATAATAGTGGTTAACGCTATTTTTGAATGTCTATGCCATCTCTGTACCCCACACATACAGCAAAATCAATTTTTGTGAAGTCCATGCTTGAGTCCAATATGGAAACATGACCTCCAAAGCATATCACACCAAACCGTTTAGCAATTTTCAATGTTTGCTCAACCTGAAAGTTCCTTTTAGGTGCTTGGTAAATGCATTCACTGGACAGCAACAGAGATTAACCTTGTGGGTGCCCACCTTCCAAAAGAAGTCACTAGAGCGTGAAAAGGCACCCAAGAATACAAATGAATCCAGAAGTTGCTGATGGCTGGTTTAGGAGTGGCCTGGTCAGAGATTGGATGTTAAAATTGGTTTTAACATTTATGAAGACTGGAGAACCTTGAAGCGTGACACCTTGAAGCATATTTAAAGGATTGATGGGCAAATATTGTGCAATCCAAGGCCCTTAAAGTCTTTCCCAAAAGGACTCAACTTTAATTGCTGCTTAGGGTTTTTTCAGTGGTAAATCATTATACAATCAAGATTGTTTTTGGTCATTTTATTAAATGATCTACTTTAACTGTGTACTGTGGGAATTGTTGAACAAAAATGACAGTAGATCCAATTTAATCCCACTGAGTAGTGCAACAAAATGTGGAAAAGTCAAGGGGGTTAAATACTTTCCAAAGGCACTGTATAGAAAGTATTTTATTTGCTACAGAAAATAGTGTTTTATAAGCCCACCTGGCCTGGGCATCCAAAAGATGCATGACAATATAATAAAATCAATAATGTACAATACACAATAACTCAATGCCATACAGTATGAGACAAATCACTGAACCTTTTATACAATGTGATTCAAAATAAATAATTATAATTTCATATTATACAGTAGACACTAGTTTTACAGCCATGAAACCAAACCGACCGGACATTTGATATGTGCAAACTGTGAGGGGGATGAAAGACAAAAAAGAAAAGAAAAAAAAAAGAAAAGAACTGATGTGTCAGGAATATATCGCGCCACAAAAAAATGACAGAAAGCAATAATCACATGTTCTAAAAGAGCAACTTCCTAAAACATTACAATTGTTGGCAACAGGATGTTTGTTAGGATAGTCAACTACAGCTCTTAATCCACAATGTTTTGGTATTCAATTAATCAACTATTGTACTTCTTCAGATATGAGACAAAAAACATTTTAATGTCTCCCTCTTTTAAACCCCCCACATTAAAGCAGAAAAGGAATCAAATGCGCAAAGGAATGTGTTTGTCATGTCCAGGGTAAAAGCAACACCACGAGACAAACAATCGTCCTCTATAGACATTCAACACTGCATGTACAGTGAACACACAAGGGAGGACAGAGCATTCAATAACACTGGACAGATGATTCCTCCCCTCCAACAAGCAAACAATATTTTTCCTCCAAAAACAGCAAAATGTTGGCCATAACAATTCATCAGTAGTCCTCCAAGGGGGAAAGAGAGTATATTTTGTCTGTTCGCAGCAAGAACCATGACACGGAGGATTTGGTTATGTTCAAGAGGGTATTCAGGCACTGGCAGACAATGTGCATGTGTGCAGGCTTGTTGCAAAGTTATTTAACAACTCACCCTGGCTGTCCTCCATCTCCCTCTTGCTCTATCCACTTCCAAGTCTCTTATCATGCATTTAACACACCTCCATTTCGCCATACAGCGAAATATTCAGGAAGAGTGATTCATCGGATGTTGATTGGAAAGTAGTCAGCATTGTTTGAAGAACAGATAAGAACCTCAAATAAGCACACATAGTTGCACACCAAACATACACAGATAAACAGAAAGCAAAGGAATGCATCACTAGAATTTAGTCCCAAATAGAACAAATATTAGAACGACAACTATAACAGTGAGGATTAAAATGACTAGCATCTTTCGGTTTTTCTTCTGATACTGTTCAGCCTACAAGGGAACAAAGAAAATTGAATAATTTCTTTATAAAAGATGATTCAAAAGTAAGCTTTAATATGGATATAATCATTATTTCGGCTTCCTTTGAAATGCTGTGCACTCCCCACAACACTGATACATCAATATTTTTATTTGTATCCTCACCTTTTGTAACTGTTTCAGCCCTTCTTCTGTTTTGACACATGACTGCTCCACATTGAAGTCAATTCTGTCAAGTACTGTGCCCTGATATTGGATTTAAAAAAGAAAATCAATAAGTATTAAGAAATGAGTAGACAAGCCATAACGCTCTATACAGTTTGTACAGATGTCATGTTATGTTTGCGTCACAGACCTGTTCCACAACCATCCCAGCCAGGTCACGGAAAATCTCATTCAGGTCGGATATGGACTGCACTATCTGTCGGATTTCTCTCTCACGTTCCTCCACCATCATGGTATTTTGCTCTACCAAGACCAGCTGGTCATCTGTAAACCCCTGGGAAAAATCAGAGATATGGGCATAGCAGTGCTTTCCATTAAATTGCTTAATTGGTAGCATTGGTTGCTTTCAAGTGGAAAAAAACAAAACCTTCATGAGCACCAGAGAAATACTTTTTTCAAGATCTATATTTTTTCAGACATCTTAAGCTTTATTTGCCAGGAAAGTGGTGAAAGATTTTGCTGAAACCCACACTGCATCAGTACAAGCGCACCACAGGCAGCGTCTTAGACTGCTGGATCACCCTAGGCCACAAAAATAATTGTATTATGACTTTATTGAAATACGTTGAGAAAGCGTATGTTATGTTTTTACCTTTTGTGATAGCACAATCACTCATTGGCGATGCATTACATTGAAGATTTTCCAAATTTTCTTTAACAATATCAGCGTTATGACAACATGCACAAGATCTGCTATTCCAGATCACCATTCCATTCTCTCAGTCACCCTACAGGTTGGTATATACTGGTAAAGTTACTAGGTTGGTAGCTAGCTAGCCACCAACGTAACATTACAGGGAAGCGTAAGGAAATGGTTAACACTGAACAGGTAGTTTTAGAACAGGCCACAGTATTTTTTGGTAATGTATTATTTTATTTTTTTAAATATGGGGGGGGAAGCTACAGCAAAACACTATTATACAAAAAGGATGGCTGTGGCAAAAATGATGGCACATGCAAAAGGGGGCTAAAGCAAACCGTTTAAAAGGCTTGGACACTGGGTAGTCACTGGTTGTAGATACATAATCATATTCTTCCACCAAGGAAAATAACATAACTACTGTGAAATTGTTAGGCCCAGGAATTTGAAACTTAGCATGATAAAGGCCCACTGGTCACACCTTCCCTCCTTGCCTCGAGCTTATTTAAGCTTTAAAGTATAGACACATGGTGGTGCTGTTTGACTGGGAAACAGAGAATGCAACCTTTCTCACACAGAAAACGTTGCCTGGCTCGTGAGTATCCAAACTCCTAACTGCGGCCGAATGCTATGCAATGAGTTGGGGCAGATATATAAGCACCTATGCTTATCAAGTAAATGTAAAATATACCACCCAGTGTAAGCTCACCCTGTCATATAGTGCTATATCTTCATCCTCCTCCATTAGAGGACCGGAGTCAAAAAAGTGCTTTGACCTCTCCTCCCGATTCTTCATCCCTGTAACAGAAATTATTATGGCAATACTAAGAGATATATAATAAGGGTGTAGGTGAAAACAAAGACTACATTCAGAGTTTCCTGTGTGACCAAGTTCGAGTGAGTGGCGTGAGAACTGAGGAATGGAAGAAGAAACGGGAGGGGGGGTGAATAAAAAGACAGCGGCGTGGCGTGGGTGTAAGCTCACCGAAATGTGAAATACTGCTTGTTCAGTTGGAGTGAGTGCCTGCTTACGTTTTAAGTAGCTGGACTGTGTGTGTCTGAAGTTGGTGGAAAGCTCCTGTAGGCTCCCAGCCAACGACGACACCACGTTTCTCAGAAGCCTCTCCTCCTGCTCTGTGCAGTGGCCACAGCGGGTCTGCAGACCAGTAACTGCACGCTGACACCGGTGGAACATCTACCAACACAGGCAAGCCAGGGAGCACAGTGTGCTGATAAAAACCTCGGTACAACTTAGAAAAAAACTATACTCCACACAAATCCCAGCAAATGAAAGAGTACATAGAATGAGATAAGGCTGCAATTGGCTGCCACGTCGACAGATTACATCAGCAGGCTGCACATATTGTAACCACATCTTATAGGGTGATGTCCCTGGTAAACAAGGGACATCCTTCATAACAATACAAGTCAGGCACTCTAGCTGTCGCCATAAGCCTCAGAAGGGGCTCCGCGCAATAATAATAATGACAATAGTGACTTCTCTTCCAAGTTCTTGCCAGTGGGGTTTGTTTTTGCCCCAGCACATTTCCTATGTTATATTAATTATATTTGTACTGACTCCTATTAAAATGTCTTTGATATGTGGTTACATGCATTGACTGCCTACCTGTGTGATCTCCTGAGTGGTGATCTCTATAGCATGCTCCTCTTCACTGCTGTCATCCAGGGTGGGACGGTTCATGTGCTTGTCATGGAGGGCGGCCAGCTCCTTCATTTTCTGTCGGACCCGTGTGATTTCATACTGAATCTGAAAGCCCACGCCACAGGATTAACACATAGGTTTGACCAAACAGGACACAAACACATTGAAAGCTCCAAATTATTTTAAATGGATAACTTATTAAAAAGCTGTGGGGTGGCGGGTTCAAGCATCTGACCAATAACTGAAAGGTTATAAGAGAGAGAAGACAGAGCACTATCCCTGCAGAGCTAAAGCTCTCATGGGGATCATCATATAAACTAAACTTAAACTTGACCGCTGACATGCACATTTTAGTGAGACTGTGTAATCAGTGAACTGATAAACAAAATAAATTGCTTGAGTAAAATATCCATTTGAAGAAGTAAGACTGATACGGGATCCACTATATATTAGGACTGGATCATCTAAAGCATAAACCGTCTATGAATAGCTAATAATTGTAAAACAAAGCATTTCTAATAAACTAATAGTTTCTCAAAGCTGCAATAGAAGAGCTTGTGATTACCTCATCTACCCCTTCGACCCACTTAGGCGACAGCCTCTTGGTGACTCCAATGGCAGCTTCTGGGTCCAGACTGATCCCTGACACCAGGGCCATACGGTCATCCGCCAGCTGAAAGGGAAATAATATATTACACAGCATATCAATACCCTTTCAAAACATTGAGGGTTGCAGACTTTCCAGCACACACACGCATGTTTTTTTCCTCCACAATCCTCCAAATTGATTCTGGTGACTTTTTCTTTCATCAAAATTGGTTCTTGTCAATCTGATTGTACAGTTCTGTTACAAGGAGATTGGACGATACCTCATCAAGCTCCTAATGTGATTGGCAGGCCCCAGCGATGTCCCAACCGATTATGAGAGAGGGAGAAGTGAGAAAGAAGTGACAGTAAGTAAGCAAAGACAAAAAAAAAAAAGAGTGATCAGGTTCACACAGAAAGGTTGCATGCACTCTCAGAGATACCATTTAAAGAGAGATCTTTGGAAAATTCCAACATTCTGTAAAACATCATGCATTTTACGGAAATAAATTGAGGTTCTCCAAACCTGTGAAATCACCCTTTGCATGGTATCTTTGAATAATCTATTGTAATTGTGAGAAATAAAATTATTGGATATGGTTCAAACATATTAAAAAACACTCACAGATCAATTCCAAAATGATCATCAAGAATTTGATAGTAGACTATGAGATTAAGTAGCACTTTTTTCCAGAAGCTGAGTGTTGCTAACATAGTGACCTCCAAAATGATTGTTACACTTAATAAGTAAGACTATAAAATATTCTTTAGAAAAAATACTATCTTTTCATAAAAGTTTGGGAAAACTAGTCATTTATATTAACATAATTGCTGTTAGTACCACTGGAACAAGAGGCAAATCAGGCCAATAAGATCTACCTTATTTGATCTTGTAAAGCATTCAAAACAAGGCATGGGTACTGAAGAATTGACAACAGAGAGGTCAATAATTTTGATCATTAAGTTCTTTAATTTTTTACTTTTGCTGACTACTTTCATATGAAATAACTTCCAAAATGTTTAATACACCCCAGCACAGCAGTTTAGTAATTTATTTTATACAGTAGTAATTTTATTTTGTTGCTTATCTTAATCAAGGCTGCCAATAATGTTGGATTGACCTGTACATTCAGACAGAGAGATGTGACAGTCCCCTAATAATTAGTCTAACCACAAAAGCATTTCATACAGAGAAAGTATGAAGGACAGACATTAGCATTAAAAGATAACTTTGACATGCATGCAGATCACCCTGCTCAAGCATACAGAACAGCAGCAAGATAAACAGTGCCAAAAAACAAACAGAAGGGACACCTATTCTACAGCAGCAAAATAAATTAAAAGCCTAATAACCACTGGATTTTGTCTTTGATCCAAAAACACATTCTTCAAAACATCAGAAAACTGATCTCTTTCTCAATTAATATTTGGCCAAACGATACCTCCACTTTCCTTAATTTCATTATTATGGAAATCAATCATTTACAGTGGATATAAAAAGTCTACACACCCCTGTTAAAATGCCAGGTTCTTGTGATGTAAAAGAATGAGACAAAGATAAATCATGTCAGACATTTTTCCACCTTTAATGTGACCTATAACGTGAACAATTCAATTGAAAAACAAACTGAAATCTTTGAGGGGGAAAAATAAAAAACTCACAATAACCTGGTTGCATAAGTGTGCACACCCTTAAACTAATACTTTGTTGAAGCACCTTTTGATTTTATTACAGCACTCAGTCTTTTCGGGTAGGAGTCTATTAGCATGGCACATCTTGACGTGGCAATATTTGCCCACTCTTCTTTGCAAAAGCGCTCCAAATCTGTCAGATTGCGAGGAGATCTCCTGTGCACAGCCCTCTTCAGATCACCCCACAGATGTTCAATTGGATTCAGGTCTGGCCTCTGGCTGTGCCATTCCAAAACTTTAATCTTCTTCTGGTGAAGCCATGCTTTTGTGGATTTGGATGTGTGCTTTGGGTCGTTGTCGTGCTGAAAGGTGAACTTCCTCTTCATCTTCAGCTTTCTAACGGATGCCTGAAG
Organism: Esox masquinongy; assembly: GCA_016801175.1. NCBI lineage: Eukaryota > Metazoa > Chordata > Actinopteri > Esociformes > Esocidae > Esox > Esox masquinongy. Next base: position 21,259 of record JACXGI010005529.1, on the reverse strand, counting down.
GTTTTGTGCCAAAATTGCCTGGTATTTGGAACTGTTCATAATTCCCTCCACCCTGACTAAGGCCCCGGTTCCAGCTGAAGAAA
>JACXGI010005529.1:10435-21076 GCA_016801175.1 Esox masquinongy | reverse complement strand
TTTAAACCTTGGTTTCATCAGACCATAACAGTTTCCCACGTGCATTTGGGGGACTTGATGTTTGTTTTTGCTAACTTCAGCCAGGCTTGGATGTTTTTCTTTGTAAGAAAAGGCTTCCGTCTTGCCAACCTACCCCATAGCCCATTCATATGAAGAATACGGGAGATTGTAATGTCTCTGTTGTGCCATATTTTCTCCACTTGATGATGACTGTCTTCACTGTGTTCCATGGTATATCTAATGCTTTGGAAATTCTTTTGTACCCTTCTCCTGACTGATATCTTTCAACAATGAGATCCCTCTAATGCTTTGGAAGCTCTCTGTGGACCATGGCTTTTGCTCTGAGATGCAACTAAGAAAATGTCAGGAAAATCCTACTAGAACAGCTGAACTTTATTTGTGATTAATCAGAGTCACTTTAAATGATGGCAGGTGTGTAATGACTTCTGTTTAACATGAGTTTGAATGTGATTGGTTAATTCTGAACACAGTCACATACCCAGTTATAAAAGGGTGTGCACAATTATGCAACCAGGTTATTGTAAGGTTTTTATTTTTCATTTTTCCCCCTCAAAGATTGCAATTTGTTTTTCAATTGAATTGTTCACATTATAGGTCACATTAAAAGTGGAAAAAGTTCTGACATGATTTATCTTTGTCTTATTCTTTTACATCACAAAACCCTGGCATTTTAACAGGGGTGTGTAGACTTTTACTATCCACTGTATATAAACCGTTGATGAGTGATGATTGATTTGAAGCCACAGTGCATCCACCTTGGCAATCCTCCATTGAAAAAAAGCATATATATATATTAGATTAATATAAATATATACATGAAATGCTTTTAATAACATTAACTTGCCAGTTTTTATATTACCCCCTTCTTTCATTCACACTTTTACATTGTATTATGTGACCTAAACATGATTAAAAACTATTTTTTAAATCCTTAAAGTTCTTAAAATACTTTTTTGACATTACTAACATTATTATTGTCCACAGAATTGCAATACCATTAATTATTACAGAAGCTTCTACAAGGAGTGAGAAGATGGCCGACCGGTGGATCCAAAGCCTCTCAAATGCCAAATCTAGCACAAGCAATCCAGGGTTCATATACATCAGTTGACGCAATACAATTCTGTCCGAGTAGCCTATCTTAGCTATTATCAAGATCAGGTGGACAACAAAGTAAGGAATTTCTAAATCAGAATTTGAGATCTACTTTGAGGCTGCTAGACACAATAACCACCCCCACAGTCAAAACACAATCTCGAGAGTGAGGGTAAATAGATGAGTGGAAAATGGAAAACTTGTTAAAGGCACATCCTTGCAAATTGTACAACATCTGTATAGTTTATTTTAGTTTAAGATTTATGAAATACAACAATGATCTACCTATTGCAAAACCACATTATTTTATCATCTCAGTAGTATCTACAGGGCAATTGCATGCATAGGCAGTTTCAATGTAAAGGTGATCAAATACATTTAAAAGAACACCCAACACCAAGCACAACTAAATCTAGAAATTAGAGCAAACCACCATCTACAGTATCTCACAGAAGTGAGTACACCCCTCACATTTTTGCAAATATTTGATTATATCTTTTTATGTGACAACACTGAAGAAATGGCACTTTGCTACAATGTAAAGTAGTGAGTGTACATTTTTTATAACAGTGTAAATTTGCTGTCCCCTCAAAATAACACAACACACAGCCATTAATGTCTAAACCACTGGCAACAAAAGTGAGTACATCCCTAAGTGAAAATGTCCAAATTGGGCCCAAAGTGTCAATATTTTGTGTGGCCACCATTATTTTCTAGCACTGCCTTAAATCTCTTGGGCATGGAGTTCACCAGAGCTTCACAGGTTGCCACTGGAGTCCTCTTCCACTCCTCCATGACGACATCACAGAGCTGGTGGATGTTAGAGACCTTGCTCTTCTCCACCTAACGTTTGAGGATGCCCCACAGATGCTCAATAGTGTTTAGGTCTGGAGACATGCTTGGCCAGTCCATCACCTTTACCCTCAGCTTCTTTAGCAAGGCGTTGGTTGTCTTGGAGGTGTGTTTGGGGTCGTTATCATGTTGGAATACTGCCCTGCGGCCCAGTCTCTGAAGGGAGGGGATCATGCTCTGCTTCAGTATGTCACAGTACATGTTTGCATTCATGGTTCCCTCAATGAACTGTAGCTCCCCAGTGCCGGCAGCACTCATGCAGCCCCAGACCATGACACTCCCACCACCATGCTTGACTGTAGGCAAGACACACTTGTCTTTGTACTCCTCACCTGGTTGCTGCCACACACGCTTGACACCATCTGAACCAAATAAGTTTATCTTGGTCTCATCATCCACAGGACATGGTTCCAGTAATCCATGTCCTTAGTCTGCTTATCTTCAGCAAACTGTTTGCGGGCTTTCTTGTGCATCATCTTTAGAAGAGGCTTCCTTCTGGGACGACAGCCATGGAGACCAATTTGATGCAGTGTGCGGCGTATGGTCTGAGCACTGACAGGCTGACCCCGCACCCCTTCAACCTCTGCAGCAATGCTGGCAGCACTCATACGTCTATTTCCCAAAGACAACCTCTGGATATGACGCTGAGCATGTGCATTCAACTTCTTTGGTCGACCATGGCGAGGCCTGTTCTGAATGGAACCTGTCCTGTTAAACCATGTATGGTCTTGGCCACCGTGCTGCAGCTCAGTTTCAGGGTCTTGGCAATCTTCTTATAGCCTAGGCCATCTTTACGTAGAGCAACAATTCTTTTTTTCAGATCCTCAGAGAGTTCTTTGACATGAGGTGCCATGTTGAACTTCCAGTGACCAGTATGAGGGAGTGTGAGAGCGATAACACCAAATTTAACACACCTGCTCCCCATTCACACCTGAGACCTTGTAATACTAACGAGTCACATGACACCGGGGAGGGAAAATGGCTAATTGGGCCCAATTTGGACATTTTCACTTAGGGGTGTACTCACTTTTGTTGCCAGCGGTTTAGACATTAATGGCTGTGTGTTGAGTTATTTTGAGGGGACAGCAAATTTACACTGTTATACAAGCTGCACACTCACTACTTTACATTGTAGCAAAGTGACATTTCTTCAGTGTTGTCACATGAAAAGATATAATCAAATATTTGCAAAAATGTGAGGGGTGTACTCACTTTTGTGAGATACTGTAAGTGATTTTTCATGGAAGACATGCAGATCACTAATAAGCAAAAGGTCTAATGGAAGCCACAGACTAAATAACACCTCATCAAAATGTAACACATCAATTGTTACATTTGTCCATCTATAGCAAAAGACCAGCCAACTCATTCTAGCATGCTTTGTTGTTGCGCCTTCCATTTCAAGTACTGAACATTGCCAATAAAATAACTTTCATGGTCTTCCTGTATCTCACTTCAGAGGACAACTCATTTATAGTCTATTAACAATAGCACTGTATGTATTTAGGTGGGGGAGTTGATTAAGAATCTTAACACTTGGTTCAAATGTTAACATGAACCGCTTGTGAGACGGTTTTGGAAACATAAGGAACTTATTGTATCATCCATATCAGCAAGAAATAATAGGCTAAACAGCCTGCTCCATCTCATCCCAATGATACTCTATCGGGTTAAGATCTGGGGACTGTGCGGAAAACACAGCATATGCTGTCGTGTATTTGGAACATTTAGACAATACGATTTTTCATTATCCTTGATGGAATTCTTGAAACCAGATGTTTTTAGTTTGTCTAAATACAGTGAAAAGCCAACAATAGTGACTGTTTTGGAGGTACTGGAAACATTCCACCAGGCAATCATACCAACCACCAAGTCACTTGTCACTAGTTTTGTCCACTGTACTGTCCAATCGAACAGTAACTGCAATGCCTCAATGCCTGTCTACCTGCCATATATAGCAAAGCACTGCAAAAAGACTCACTGTCTGAAGGAGCGATCCATTTTTGTGTACATAATAAACTGCCTACTGAGTGTATATCCATGTTACTGTGCTTGTTTAGAGGACAATTGGTAATACACAGTAGTCCAACAACCTTCCTCCTGGACCCCATTCTTTCCTCCCTTCCCCACACCATCTCTAGACATGTTCGCACAGCTCTGTTATTTCTTTAGAGAACAATCTCCTCAACCCTAATCAGTCTGGCTCCGCATAGTCAAAGCTGACTGACTGTCCTGTTCACATCCTCCTACATATCTTTCTCATTCCCTGTGGATTGCTGCATGCCTGATCGACATCTCTGCTTGGATGTTGGCCCACCACATTAATTTAAGTCTCGACAAAACAGAAATGTTCTTCGTCTTGGGAAAGTCTGTGCTCTCCAAGATCCCCGGTCACAACTGACAACTCAACAGTTTACACGTGACCCTGGACAACACCCTGTTGTTACTCTCAAACATGAAAGCGGTTACTCGCTTCAGCAGTTTCATACTCTATAACATTTGTGGAGTACAATCTTATCTCAAACAGAAAGTTTTGCAGTTACTAATTGAAGTATGTATCTTACATCTAGACTATTGCATCTCACTGTTCATAGGGCTCCCTACTTGTGCAATCAAACCCCTGCAACTTATCAAGAAACCATCTATGGCCAATCTCTTTGTTCTGCAACCTCTGATGTGTTGGCTGTCCCACCCCTACAGGAGGGCAGCTCCTGCTCACCCCAGTCAAAGCTCTTCTCTGTCCTGGCACCCCAATGGTGGAACCATCATCCCCTTGAAGCTAGGACAAGAGTCCCTTTCTATTTTCCAAAAATCTATTCTGAAACCTTAGCTTTTTTAAAATAGTATTTAAAATAACTCCAAAATGTTCTAATTTACTGAAATGCACTACCTATTCCTAGCTTTGTCGCTCTTCACATGAACATCCTCTGAATGACTAGCATGTTAATAGTTCAATTAAAATTCTATAGAGTTTAATAAGATCGCTCTCCGTGTAAAGTGTAGTTCCATGGCTGCGCATACACATCTGTGCAAAAGGATTACTTAAAGTCTATTTTGAATGTAAACAATTATTTCTCACTTATATGAAATACACGTTAGTTATATCTGAAAACCGTTTCACAAGCAATTATTATCGTTTAAATGAACAGTTGTGATGGCAGTTGTAGTCATACTGACCGAATTAATGTAGGCCTAAGCTTTGAAAACCACAGGAGCAGCAAGTAGTTTTCTTAGCTAACTTCTGAGGATCTAACTTTTATTGGTAACAAACTCAGCTGTTCAAATGTGTTGGTTGGACAACAAAATTAAGTTAATGGCATCACAGTACTTAAAATTCATGACTTCTTGACATTCCGCAAGACATGGCATACGTGCGCATCTAGCTTGACAGCTACCTAGTTGCTGCGATCCAGCTTTGACAGCTGAACGAAGCAAGTAGCCAAGCCAACATCAGATTCATGTTTTGTAGATGGCCAATACTTAACTAAAAACCACATTCACTCAAACTATTACTATCTTACGAATGTGTCTATCATTACACGCACAATCAAATGTCAAATCCAGACGATTAACGTTAGACTCACCGCAGCATTGCTACGTGTACTCAGAGTACGACGGGGGTCGTATGTACTCACTTGCTCAGCCAATATCTGCCGATTTTGGATTGCATTGTTCCGCATTAATAAGAAAGCATCGGTGAGGCGTCTAGTTGCCATGATTAATTTACACACGAAGGATTTACCACTCTCCAATAACAACCCGTAGCACAGCGGCTACGAAGAGAACCTAGCTAGCTAGTTACAATCAAGGAAAGTTAGCAACCAAGCTATTCTTCAACAGCACACCGGTCTAATCGAGGGGTAAATCCCCTTTCTTTACAATAACATACGTTTATTCTGTCCCTGCCCCTAAATAAATAAAATCATAAAATGTGATCGATGCCTTTTTTCTTCAAAGTAAGATTTAAAGGTGAGAGGGTCGGCTAAAAGTGTTATCATGGCCTCTAACGTCCAAAAAGCGGTATCCATAAAAACACCGCAACCCCTAAGCTTGTCACCAGATTGTTAGAGTATAAAAAAATACTTCCGGGTCACCAAGCGTCGAAACTTTTCAGATTTAAAGTCCACTCGGTATGAACATATGAACAGATAGTTCAACTTCACTCACTAAAGTCAAACCACAAAAAATCCAGCCACTTTTACGACCAGTAGCCGAAAATCCCAGAATGCATCTTGATGACGAATTATAAAAAGAGGACCTACAAGATGCCCTTTGATTAAAAATAATGATGTCAATTTATATTTTCGTCGTCACCACAAGATAAAAAGGATGTTGAAAATGTACTCCTCCCTCCACACCCCAAGTACCTGCTCTAAGTCCTAATTAGTGTTAAATAGTGGAGAGCACACAACACTAAACTTTATAATAAAGGGGATATCCTTTATTTGCTCCCACTGTGTAAATTAGCTGAACATTTACAGCTTTCCATGTCATTATCCATTGTGAATTTCAAATAATTTAATGTGACTAGATTTCTTTATTTTAAAATATTTTGTAGCTCTGTTATGTTCCCTTGTTCAATACAGGCCTTAGTCACCATAGAATAAATAGTTTTAGAAAGGCAGGCATTATTCATCAGTAGTCTGCTGGAAGATGTAAAAACATAGGTAAAAAGGAATTATGGCCTTGTAAATGAAAATATACCAATGGCTTAATCTCTGTTGCGCTACTCTCGTATAAAGGGTACAGTTATGGGCAAGATTTTTTGAGTTTGTAACAAACCTCAGCACCCCATGGTACACAGTGTCGAGCAAGCGCAATGAGGCTATTGGTGCATTCCTATACAAGCTTTCACCATAATTAATTACAGGCAGAAAGGTAGCGAAAACAACAATTTTTTTCTTGCTTTCTTGAAAAACATGATTTATTTTCTAAATAAAAAGCCAACTTGAGCCCCTTTCCACCAGATCCCATAAAAAATAATGAACATTGTTACGCATTTTATATTAATCACCCACATTAACCGTCACAGCTCTGAAAACAATGCATAAATTCAAAATAGGCTATAGTCCCGGATCTCAAATTGACCAAAAATAATAATAATAAAAAATAGCCCCTGATCTATTAATCTATAATTCCGATCGCGCATTATGACATTGTAGACGTGTAGGCAGCTAGCGTGTATATCGACATTTCTATGACAATCATTATCAACTGTGTGTAGACTAGCTAGCTAACAATGTAATGCTAGACATTTTTACTACTTTTTCCAAAAACAATGTACTCTTTTTTAATCAAAGTGCAATGTACAAACAAACGGCGCTTGATCAGATATACATAGCACCAGCAGATCATCAGCAGATAAAAAAAATAATAAAATAAACAAATAAATTAAAATCAAAAAAATATATTTATATAATAAACTCACAAAAAGAATCTATACAGCTTTATTTCCTTTCCAAAAAAGTTGAAAAGTAAAGTTTTGAGTGAAGAACAGCGTTCAATTTGCAGTAGTCTCCTAATTTTAACCCTTCTGTTCCTCAAAACCTTCCTTTTCGACTTTTTTGGAAAGGAAAGAAAAAGGTGCAGGCGTCGCTTAATTTTTCCCGGAGCTGTATATCTATACATCTACAACATCTTTACCTATATGTACATATATACACAAACACAAACATAAACAAGAGCGAACTGGACTACGACATATTTTCTAGGGCACACAAAAGACGATGAGCTCCTTTGTTTACTATCAACGTTAAGGATTGCTTAAATATATCAAGTTCTTTCTTAAAAATCATCAGCAAAAGTATTGTTTTAAGAAATCTACATTTATGAATAAAATTTTGGCAAGGCTAATTAGTGTGTTGATTAAGAAATCACTGTCTGTACGAAAAACACCAAATATAATATAAGAGAGAACAGAGGTAGATGTACAAGTTGTTTTTTTAACCACGCATGCAACATCAACGTGTTGTGACAATAAAACACCAATGCAAACCGATGCAAACGTGGCACAACAAATGAAAGAGCATTGTGACAAAAAACTTCCGGGTCAACACAATCTTTTGTTTTTACTTAATAGAATTTAATATAATTGTCCTTAATATACGTGTTTTTATATAATTATTTTATTCATTATTTATTGATAAAATAACTACCTAAAAGGAGATATTTCTTTTATTTTCCGGGTCATTCCGGACAAGAATATATGCCACGTTCCAATCTACCAATATTTCAGAGACGGTACCGTACTCAAAGACGAGAAAAAAACGTGCATCATAACAAATAGTTATTTAATACATGATTGTATTGCTACATATTAACATATGTTTAACAGAGAATCATCGTTGCTTTTCACAAGAAGATCGTATTCGCACAAACGTCAGTATTGAAGCGCTCGTCAACTGCAAATATCAGCAAAAACAAACGTACCCATTACAACCCGTAGCGTGCATGTTTCTTCCAATCTGTAGCTAAGGATACATTAACATTGTTAGTGTTTACATACAATGGAAGTAAATGGAGAACAAGAAGAATTAATGCTCCGTGTAGGCGACGGTTTGTTCGCTGATACATTTTCTGATGATAGTGTGTACACTTTTGTCGGTCAAGAATTAAAGATCAGCCAGGTGTTCAGCGCGAACCTCGGTGTGGCTGCGCCTGTCTGGGACGCTGTAAGTTCACGATTGTTATCAATCGTGCAGTAGTATTTTTGTACATGATATATGAAGCTTCCTTGATTATTTTGTGTTGGGTTTAATGTAGTATTGTTTTGAAAAGGCTACAGCGAGATGCTCGAAGTATTTATTGTTTATTTGTTTCTTAAATAGGCGCTTCATTTATGCCGATATTTTGAGGAAAACTCACTCAGCTTCGAGAGAAAGCGCATCATCGAGTTGGGTGCAGGGACTGGCATTGTTGGAATACTGGCAGCACGATTGGGTACGTTGGTTGATCCTTGGTACGCCCAGTAGAGGTCATTAATGATGTTCAGCAGTCATAGTTCTTTTAGTAGCATAATGATTTAATTTCTCATCATTGTCACGCTAATTAGCTATAAACTTTGCTGCTTTCCTCATATATTTATAACATTAATGTATTCACCTTGAAAGATATTTCATGTTAAATCACGTTATGTAAATACCATTCGTTGCCTTTAGAGAGACTTAGCAGAAAAGGGTATGAATTACACCAATGATGCATAGGAAATCTAGATTGTCACATTTAACTACCGTTTTGCCTAGGCCAATAACCTATACAAAAACAACTTCAGGATTTTCTTTCATGAATTGCAACCATCCTATAAGATACTTATTTCCTATCAAAGACCTGTAAGAAGTGCAGTTTAATTCTTGTGGGACTGGTTGCAATAAAAACAGAATCCTATATAATTTGTATAAAAAGAAATGCAGTGTGAAAACTCAAATAGAAATCCATGTTGGTGCTTCGAAATCATGATAGAAAATCCTAAAGCATTTTTTGACTAGGGATATCGGACATCTTTTGATGGTTGTAATGGTATGGGCAATGTATGCATCACCAAGCAGTGTCCAAGAATGTATGAAATCCAGTTGTTTGATGCTATCACCCCTTTTAAATCTAAATCAATCGTGGATTGTGTCTTGCTTTTAATCACGCACACCTGTCTGTGTTGGATACCGATTTGTCTGGCGATACAAAAGCATGACTTTGGATTTAAGACTTTGTGAGACTGGTGAGGCCCACATTGTGGATTAAACTGTGTGCTGGGTATTGTTTGGCAATGCAAACAACAATTTCCTCATCATAACCATCTGTTCCCTATTGATACACTCTCTGACCTGGGAACAGTGTACCAAACAGACACAGGTTTGCAAATCGTGCACACCTGTACAATGGTGGACCCTATTAACGAAGGAATCTTACTGTTTAAATAACTGCACATGACTCATCCTCCAGTGCATTTCTCAAACTTTACCATATGGGGTATTTACTTCTTATTTCTCACTGTTACAGGAGCGTACGTGACCTTGACAGACCTCCCGCTCGCTGTCCCACAACTACAAAGCAACCTCTCAGCGAACATGCCGTTGTTTGGCTGGCCTTCTGTCACTCCCTCTGTCCTTCCCCTCTCATGGGGCCAGGACCAGCATAGCTTTCCCTCAGACTGGGACCTAGTGCTGGGTGCAGACATTGTGTACCTCGCTGAGACCTATCCCCTCCTGATGGACACACTTGTTCACCTGTGTCAGGGTGGGGCCGTGGTGTACCTGTCTTCCAAGATGAGAGGAGAGCACGGGACACCTGGCTTCTACAGAGACACACTGCCCCAGAGGTTTCATGTAGAGCTGGTGCATTGTGACCCCACGCAGAATATTAACATCTACCGTGCTGTTCTGAGAGGGAAGCAGTGACAGGAACAAGACCAAATTGGACTTGGAAAAGACCAACACAGTGCCTGACTGTCTGACTCTGTCAGTCTAGAGGGATCCTTCTACACATCCTCTCTGAGAAAATGACGTGACTATTACTGCCAGAAGACATACAGTACATCCTTATGGGTTATTAAGGTCAGGGAGAAAAAGACAAATATTTACACATAAAATTATGCTGTGCAGATGCTGGATACCAAAGAAAATTGACCCAAAATAGCTAAGCCCCCCCCCCCCCCCCAAAAACAGATGATGTCCTAGAAGG
>JACXGI010005529.1:0-10335 GCA_016801175.1 Esox masquinongy | reverse complement strand
CCATAGACTTAAATACCTTTTTTAGTCAACATCGACAGATTTTGCCCCCAGTCCCCCTCCCTTCGTCTGTGCGTACTTCATCCCCTCACTCTCCTGCTCTCTGCTGATGTGCAGAGTTTTTTGTTCACAAAAGAAAAGCCTGTTTGTTCCGCTGAAGAGTTTAAAAGAAAGAGAGCCCGGCTGTCCTCCGTCCACCTCTCCCAGTGCTGTGGCTAACCTGACAAAGCAACAGATCCCTATCTGTTTTCACAGTCTGCTCACCACCAGTGGTCCACAGGGTCCCCACACCAGTAACCATCACTCATTGTGTTTTTAATAACCCTTTGACAAACATTGATATATATCTAAATTGTAACAATGCCCAGTGCAATTTGGACAAAAATTAACGTGAAATATTATATGCATTACTTTACAATGCCAGCTGTGCCTTCAACCATTTTCTAATTGAAAAACAACATTGCTTTTTGAGACGCAATACATAAGAAAACGTTTATACAGAAAACCCCATATAATTTAACTATCTCTCAGAAAACATGATGCAAACTACAGATACTGAGCATAGTTAGCTTTACCAATCCCGCTAAAGGAAGTAAAACCAATACCAAGAGATGGAGGCGGGGATGGATTGTGGCATGAGTTCATATCATACTAGAAGGCACCCAGCAACAGAATATAACGTATGAGTCTAATCAATCATCTTAAACTGACAAGTTGTCAGTTTGTTAGTAAGCAGTGGTGTGTTGTGTACACAGGTAGGCTACACACTATATACCCACCTTGGGGTATACACACCTTGTCTATCATGAACTATTACCACTTTGCTAAAATCTGTTTAATCCTATCCAGATCTCCACAACTGAATAGGGTGTAGGGGTCAATTTTCTGATTGGACCATCGACATTGTCGATACCTTATCACAACAGATTTTCCGGTCATGAAGGAAAGAGGATTTAGAATTAACTTTTGAAGCTGGTTTTGTGGACACCGATTTAGCCTAGTCCTGGACAAAAAAAAACTCAAAGTCAATAGAGGTTCCCATTGAGCTTGATTTTTCCATTGAGCTGGATATTTTTAGTCTAGGTCAAGGTTAAATCTGTTTCTGCAAAACCAGCCTTTAGAGGTGAGTCAAATGCCAAAATAGTGTAGGCATATGATATTAATTAATAACAGCAGTTTAGGGTGTTAAAAGTATTGACGTTTTTTCACATTTGTAGCACACATTAGCCTTCACTTAAATAATGCACACTTCCAGTGCTGTGGCTAAAATGACAAAGCTGACAATATGCACACTTCCAGTCAGATGTGAAATTCTTTAATAGTTGAGCTTTCTGTCAAATGACCTTCCTCAGAAAAAGACATGGTTATTTGACTGAAATCTCAACTATTAAAGACATTTGCAATAATGTGCCTTCATATCACCAAGATTATTTGGTGAAACTTGCACTCATGTGGTTTAGAGATATTAAACTAAATGGTGACTTGTCAAAAGTTGTTTCAAAATGTTTTATTCAACATGCAAATACAAAAAGCAATACAAGGACTCTTTGAAAAAATATTCTTGTGTTTTTCTTTCTTTGAATAAAATAAAATAAAAAGGAAAATGGAACAAACATTCATGCCAAAAAGAAAAACATTGCCTGTTGAGTTGCCTGAGGACTGTTGCTGTCACTGCCCACAGGCCCACATGGTCATCCATGTCCAACTGGTTGTGTGGCTGATCTGGACTTTATTTACAGACTCTGGAAATAGTTTTTTATATTGGTAGCTGTTGATCAAATGAACATGCAAAAATATTTATGTTTCATTAAAAGGTAGTGTCACCCGGCCCTGCCAGAATGACCGTCCCTCAGAGTGCGGCTCACCTCTAGGTTTCTTCCTAGGCTCCCACCCAAGGAGGGAGTTTTTTCTAGCAGCTGGCTCAATTTCAAACTCATCCCAAACCATCTTAAATGGGTTGGGGTCAGGTGATTGTGGAGGCCAGGTCATGTGATACATCAGAATCACTATCCTTGGTCAAATAGCCCTTACACATCCTGTAGGTGTGTTTTGGGTCACGGTCCTGTTGAGAAATGATAGGTCCACTAAGTTCAAAACCAGGTGTAATGATGTATTGCTGCAGAATGATGTGGTAGCCAACCTGGTTGAGTATGCCTTAAATTCTAAGTAAATCACAGACATTGTCAACAGCAAAGGACCCCAGACCATCATACCTCCTCCTCCTCCATGCGTCATGAACCACACATTGACAGATCATCCGTTCACCCATTCAAATTTAGACTCATCAGACCAAAGGACAGATTTCCACCGGTATTATGTCCATTTCTCATATTTCTAGGACAAAGCAAGTCTCTTCTTATTGGTCCTTCAGTAGTGCTTTCTTATCAGCAATTTGACCAGTAGTGCTTTCTTATCAGCAATTTTGACCTTTGTCCACAAAGTAAGTTTTAACATGGCAAACTTGTTCAATTAAATGCATTCCAGGTGACTATTCCATGAAGCTGGTTCAGAGAACGCAGAGTGTGCAAAGCTGTCATCAAAGCAAAGGGTGGCAACTTTGAAGAATCTAAAATGTAAATGTTTTTTCATTTGTTGTTACTACATGATCCCAAATGTGATATTTCATAGTTTTGATGTCTTCACCATTATTCTATAATTTTGAAAATAGAAAAAAATACAGAAATAACCTTGACTGTGTATGTGTGTCCCAACCGGAATGGTACTGTCATTGTGTACACACACACAAGTTTGCATACCCTTGGAAAATTGGTAATATATGTACCATTTGTAAAGAAAACATCAGTGAGCAGGCAAAACAAATGTCTTTTCATTTCTTATGGGATTCACATTCAACTGTAGGTCATAACAGAATGGCACAATCATAAAACAAAACATGGCAACAAAAAAAAATGAACTGACCCCTGTTCAAAAGTCTGCATACCCTTAGTTCTTAATACTGTGTATTGCCCCCTTTAGCATCAATGACAGCGTGCAGTCTCTTGTAATAGTTGTCTATGAGGCCTTGAATTCTTGCAGGTGGTATAGCTGCCCATTCGTCTTGGCAAAATGCCTCCAGGTCATCCAAAGTCTTTGGTCATCTTGCATGAACTGCATGTTTGAGATCTCCCCAGAGTGGCTCGATGATATTATGGTCAGGAGACTGATGTCCACTCCAGAACCTTTACCCTTTTCTGCTGTAACCACTGGAGGGTCAACTTGGCCTTATGCTTAGGGACATTGTTGTGCTGGAAGGTCCAAGAGCGTCCCATGCGCATCTTTCGTGCAGAAGAATGCAAATTGTCTGCCAGTATTTTCTGATAACATGTTGCGTTTATTTTGCCATCAATTTTCACAAGGCTCCCTGTTTCTTTAGAGCTCACACACCCCCAAAACATCAGCACAGTAAAGGCTTCTTTCTGGCAACTCGACCATCCAGCTAATTTTTGTTCAAGTATCATCATATTGTGCTCCTTGAAACAACCACACTGTCTTTTTCCAGAGCAACCTGTATTTCTCCTGAAGTAACCTGTGGGTTTTTCTTTGTATCCCCTCTTTCTTGGTCTACCTGACCGTGGCTTGGTATCAAGAGATCCCTGACTTTTCCACTTCTTAAAAAGTGATTGAACAATACTGACTGGCATTTGCAAGGCTTCTTATCCTTTTCATATCCTTTCCCATCTTTAAAAAGTTCCATTACCTTGTTACGCAGATCTTTTGGCAGTTTTTTCCTGCTCCCCATGGCTTAGTATCTAGCCTGCTCAGTGCATCCACGTGAGAGCTAACAAACTCATTGACAATTTATACAAAGACACTAATTGCAATTTAAAAAGCCACAAGTGAGGGAAATTCACCTTTAATTGCCATTTTCACCTGTGTGTGACACCTTGTGTGTCTGTAACAAGGCCAAACATTCAAGGGTATATAAACTTTTGATCAGGGCCATTGGGGTAATTTCTGTTATCATTACGATTTAAAAAGGAGCCAAAATACTATGTGATAATAAATGGCTTCATACGATCGCTATCCTTAAATAAAAGTTTTTTTGCATGATCAGTCATGACATGCAAAAACCGCTGCACCTTTTTCTTTCTTTTCTTTTCCAAAAAAGTCGAAAAGGAAGGTGAGGGAGGAACAGAAGGGTTAAATTTAAGAGACCACTGCAAATTGAATGCTTCTGTTCCTCACTCGAAACTTTCCTTTTCAACTTTTTTGGAATGGAAAGAAAAAGGTGCAGTGGTCTCTTAATTTTTTCGGGAGATGTAAATATATATATACACATACCAACATTTTAATGCATAGGCTCTCACAATACTGTTTTACATGAGAATCAAAATTATTGTTTGGAAACATTAAATTAAAGGCAGTATTGAGCAGGGGTATAGCTTTTCAATGCAGCCCAGTCAGTGAATTCTCTGACCTCTGATCTTTTTCTTAAGAATATCCCACTGGGACACAAAAAGACTGTAGTTGGAATAAAACCACCCAGTAAATCAGTCAAGAAACCACAGGATTAATGCAAAATTATTTTGTTACTTTTCTAATCACATTGGTCACCAGTTCATAACAGTAAGGTACTGTAAATGTCCAATATAACACCATGGCTGTCTGTATCTAAGATTTCTGTGCTTTGACGTGCCTAAAAACAGCCTTTTTGGCCATATACTGTACCAGATATTATTTTCTATAATGTTATTCTGAAATCTTATGTGTACAGTCCCTAATCCTCAATCTGGCTTAAATTCGAACGGATCCCAATAAATGGGACAGCTTTTGTTGCCTCAAACAATTGACTTCAGCTAAAAAAGGCTGAAGTAAGCATTTGGGAGCAGCCGTTGTTTTTTTAACTGCTGTGTCACATTGGCCTCTGCGTGTATGTACAGACACAGTCCCTGTTTCCACTCTCAGTCCAGAGAATGTGACTGAGTGGGGGATGTTAGCTGGGAGAGTGCCTTTTTAAAAAAAAAAAAAAATACTTTAATTAAAGAATTTCACTGTTGTGTTTTGATGGGGAACGTTGGATGTGGATACGAGGATGTCAGCTGTGGCGGTGACGGGGGAGTGAGGGTGTGTGGCATGAGGAGGGGCCCAATAACAGTGGTCCAGTCGGTGTAGACAGGATCTGACCATACTGTAACAGCAAGGACCTTCACCCAGTCGCACTGACCGGCGGTATGTGAAAAGATACTGTAGTCATGGAGTAAATAAGCTTTGACTTATCTTTATTTAATAACTCTACACAACCTCACTTGTTTGTTTGATCCAAATATTCATGTTTTTAGGCAAGTTTGGTCTATGAAACACATTTTTGTTATATCAGCAGTTGCTGTAGTTTAACTCAGACTCATTTGGTGAAATGGAGAAAACATTTTTTTCAAAATGCTAACTTGAAAAGACATCTACATTAGGGATAGAACATTAAAATGTATTTTTTTCCCTCTACAATGTTATCAGAAGTCAGTCCATGGTTTCAGAAGTGTGATGGAGTACTGGGCTGGGAGTCCACCACCCCTGTATGGCAAATGTGGGACCGTTCCTGGACGAAACTTTGCACATGCGTAAGTTGTTTGGAAATGATTCTCTGTGAAAGCTTGTCAGTTGAGAAACCTAAACAAATACCTGTACTCTGCTAAGTTCCCTTTTGGTCAGTAACACTATATGATGCTATGGTTGAGTATGGTCATACCAACTTTCCTCAACTGATTATATAATGCCTTGAATATGCCAATTTAATGTAACCTTTCAGGATCTACAAATTACATATTGAAGTTCCCAGAGTTTCCCAGATTTCTCACTCTTCCTTGCACTTAACAGAACTATTCGCACTGCTCTGTTACAAACGTATGAGTACATATTAGCAACCTGGCTGCAATTTATTACTGCCCACTATGAGAGTTTTGTGCTACAGTTTGTTTTGAGTGGTATTTCTTTGCTAATATCACTGTCTGTTTTTCTGGCTCTTTAGCCTAGCTTACTGTTGGCAAGTCCTATGAAATGCGACTTCACTCCTTCTGAGAGCGATACTCACGACAGTTGTCTTGTTTGTCTTGGCATGGGTCATGCTCACGCTGCCTTGTCCGATGCAGTGCAAACCTGCTATGCACTGTGCAATGACTGTTATGAGGCATGACAATGCACCTCCAGTGCCTTCTACTTTGGTGGAACTCAAGTCAGAGGCCCTGGGAGTGGAAGGGCATGTTATGTTCAGACAGTATGGAGCACGGGAAAACTTGCATTTTCAGGGTTTTCTGAGCAGGGCTGTTCCTTATTCATACTTATAAGGCTGTGATTTCAGGATTCCATGAGGGTATTGTGACAAGCAATTCCCTCACACCTGAGGTTCTCTCGTTCTCAGCCATCTATTTCCTGTGTTTGAGGGGCGCGTAATTCCTGTGCCAGTTAATCATTCCATTTGATAATATTCGGGGGAAATGTTTCAAACTCCTATCAAACTCACTGTTAAAATCTTAAACGTATAGACGTCCAACAGACTTGGATCATGCTCGTCAGCCCCTCTCGATTTCTTTGTGTCTACAATTATTATACATATTTAACTGAATTGCTGAAAAGAAAAACCTTCACTATTATATGTTGCAAATAAATCCATCAAATTAAAATATAAAATATTACTTTATCTTTTAAGCTTGTTATGGTCAGGGTTATGGTTCTTATTTTTTGATATTTGAAATGATGATGCCGAAGAAGGCATTGCTAGACAGAATTTCCTAAACGTGCAGTAGGCAGCCATGCCTCCCAGATGCCTTCCAGGGCACCTTTGTCATGCGACATACAAAACCCATAGGTTCTTATACTGATTTACCGACCAAAAAAGAAAATGAAGGTCATATTAAGAAGGTACAACACCTCTCTGGCTCCCCATGTGTGACAACGAGCAGTTCTGGATCAGTGAAAGGAAGTTTCATTTATTGAAAATGGAAGGTGGGGGGCTTCTGGTCAGCTCAATGTTTCAGCTCAATGTTTCCCTTTTTGAAAGTGAAGGTGGATTGAGAGCAAACCCACAGTGTGATATCTCTTTACCTCCCTCAGGCAAGAGGGATTATAGACAGAACTGTACATTGGTTTTCATCTCTCTTTGTTGGCACACAGAAGCAAAGCAGAATTTTCTTAAGCTGAACAATCTTTATAATCATTAACAGAGAAAACCTCCCTGCCACAGATGGTACTGTACAAAGATAATATAGTGGAAATCATGTTGTTTGTATTTACACCAAAATAGACTAACATTTACAGGAAGTAAACATGGATCACTAATGTATTTACTTCTTGGTGGGGAACTTTGCAATGCTATGTAAGGGGGGGGGTTATCATCTCCATGTTTTGCTTTTCATCCAGACTGCTATTTCCACAGGTGTCAGGACAAGCATCGGGCTGCAGATGTTCATCCATATATTTGTGAGAGGCAAGACCAGGGAAGGGATCCCAGCTGCTGGACGGTACCAGGCTCTAGGACCGGAGGGGTCCTACAGGATTACACCAATTGGACTGATCAAGATCTATCTGCCCCTCATTTCCCCTTTGCTCTTGAAAGCCAGGCCCAACAGCTACAGGGTCTAAGGGACTACCAGGCTCAGGAGAGGAGAGAGAGAGAATGGCTGGTGGGAGAGGTTCACAGAGCTGCAGCCAGGGACAGGGAGAGGGACAGAGAGAGTGTGAGGAGGAGGCAGAGGGAGGGGTGGCAGGGAAGGTGGGAGCCCTGGAGTCCCGTTCACTACAGAAGAGAGCCAGCCAAGAGGAGTCTGAGCAACAGTAGCTACCGGGAGCTGGAGGCCTGGGCAGCCCGCTACAGTCACTCCCTCCCGAGGAAGAGACGCCTGGAGTCAGGTCTGTGGGGAGGAGCGCACAGGTCACAAGAGACTGACCGGCTCCCGGAGAGAGTGCCATGGGGCCATAGAAGTGGAGCGGAACCAAGAACAGGTGCAGTGCACCTTACCGGAGTGCCTTGTCGGCCGAGAGAATGGGGACGTTGGGAGAGGAGGGACACGCAGCCGACAGTGTCTCACCGGTGGTCTCAGTTAATGACTCCTGATAAAACATACCCATCCGACTCCAAGGAGAATGAGTCCCGCTACCAGAAGAGGGTGTTTAGTCAACCCCCAGGATACATTCCACCTCCGCCTTATAAGGCTCCACATAGCATTTCACCAGTAATGCAACGTGATGAGAAATATACCACTAAAGAAGCAATGGCTTCAGCGTATGCCACTTTGGACTGGGGAGCCAGCAGACACACATACAGTACACTGCCTACACCAAGGAAGAAAGACTACTCTGTACTATACTTTCCCAGGGAAAGGGGAGGGGCAGGTGAGTTAATAAATGAAGAGTGGAAACAGAGGACCTGGTCTGATCCTGGAGGCCACAGGCAGATGGGACAGGCTGTAACTGGTCAGTGGACTGGCTCTCCGGCCCGTCCACAGAACACGCCAGTCCAGTCTCATAGCCTTTCACCAACGCTACAGTGCCCAGAACAGCCTCAGGCGGTCGCACTCAGTGAGACGGACTCCCACAGTACCAACACAGAAAGAAAGGTCAGTCTTAAGAAAAGGAGAGGCGGGGAGACCATATTTTGCTTGGTGTCTCGCATGGGTGGATTAGCAGGGCTGTCAAGTTCTCCTGAGGAACCACATAAACCCCTTTCCCTGCCACTCTTCACCACGTCGCCTCTGACAACTGTGTCAAACAGCGAGTTAGGCAGGGCATCTCAAAACTTAGAGGAGCCTGATGCCAGTAATGATTCGCCCAAGCTTGCAGACAAAGTTGATTCAGGGGTGCAGTTCCTCCAGCCTGATTCCAGTGTTACAACCCAGACCACCGCCTCTGTAAGGAACGGCAATAACAAACCTAAACTGAAGGAGGCACTAGAGTGGAAGGGTAGTGAGCAGGTAGCAGCGCACAGGGAGGAGCTTCTAAGGGCCATTCAGAGCAGACCAAAGCTTCAGGGAGAGGAAACAGACCTCTACCGCCTGCCCAATACGACAGACAGGGAAGTTATCTTGCCAGAAGGCACCAGTGTTAAAGCTTTGTCACCTGTTTTCAGGAGAAAAGAGATGCAGACTCTGGCTCCTGTGTCAGCCAAGTATCCCTTATGGAGGGAACCCAGTTCCACAAGCAGAGTCAAGAGTGAAAGTCCTTCACCTTCCTATTTGACCTGGGAGGGTGAGCCGGTTAAGAATCTGAATGATGATTGTAAAGAAATTAGACCTGATGTTAGAACTCATCCCCACAATGTTGAAGTGAGGCGACTAGAGCTCAAGAGGGACACAGAGTCTGGCAGTAGCAGTGGTCTGCTGGTCATCGATGCAACTTGTGTTGTAGTCAGAGTGGAGTTCATTTTTCCTCCTAAAATAGAACATGTCCAGTATTTGTGCTCACCAACTCCTAGTGAACAATCTGAGCCTGATAAATACCCCAGCCACCCTATTGACCCCATGGAAATAGATAAAGAAATCAAGGAGGATACTACACCTGATCAGACCATTGATAAATCAGCCCCGATTTGCTCCCTGTTAGATATGAAGGAGTCTGTGACTAGTTTTGAAGAGCTGCATCTACAAGAGAAGGTGGATGAAGAGCATCATATTTCCTCTTACACATCTGTCAGTGAAACAGACATACCTCAGCAGTCAGAGGAGACCAACCAACTCCCTGAATCACTATCTTCCTCAACTTCAGTCCCTGAGAGTGAGACCTTGGAGGAGCGTGCTGAGAGGATTTTGGGGATCCCGTTTCAGAACTCTAGTGTTGTGGATAAAACAGAAAATAATGAGATGAAACAGCTGACAAAAGATGAGAATGATGAAGTTACTCTGGAGGAGCAAGTGTCAGAGCCATCACCTGAAACTGAAGAGGATGTTTCTGTTACTGACAGTGAAGTTCTTTCATATGACCTGTCTTCAACAGACATGCTTGAAGAGTCCAAGATAGAGCAGAGGGAACAGATATGTGATGTCTCTGTGGAGAACTCCAGTAACTGCTTGTTGGACGCAAAGGTTATGGCAGACAAAGATAGTGAAAACAAGCCCCCATTTGATCCCTGGCATGAAGCTGGCCAATTTGGTGATGTTTTTCCCCCACCCATCTCTTGTTGCCCCAACTCACCTCTGAGTTACTCCAATTCTCCCTCACATTCATCTACAGATGCTGCCTCCCCCAATAATTCCAGACCCTCCTCTCCATCTCATCTCTTGTTAACTTCACCCTCCCAGTTCATTTCTTTATCTCCACATCCTGAGTCTAGCACTGAGTTCCCCTCTCTCTCTGATAAATTTCCACTCTATCCCTCAGATGTAAATGTACCCGTCTTCCCTGATTCCTGTACAC
>JACXGI010005528.1:30336-46897 GCA_016801175.1 Esox masquinongy | reverse complement strand
GAGACAGTGTGTGTTTCATTGTGTGTGAGAGACAGTGTTTGTTTCATTGTGTGTGAGAGACAGTGTGTGTTTCATTATGTGTGAGAGACAGTGTGTGTTTCATTGTGTGTGAGAGACAGTGTTTGTTTCATTGTGTGTGAGAGACAGTGTGTGTTTCATTGTGTGTGAGAGACAGTGTGTGTTTCATTGTGTGTGAGAGACAGTATGTGTTTCATTGTGTGTGAGAGACAGTGTGTGTTTCATTGTGTGTGAGAGACAGTGTGTGTTTCATTGTGTGTGAGTGTGATGGAGAGTGTTGGGTCAGTGTCAGTTGTGTCATTTGACTTGTCTTCCCTTTTTTTTTAATTTATTTCATGTTTGAATGTTGGTTGTCCCTGTCCTGTTATAGATATTTTGGTTCGATGTGGTTGTTGATGTTGTTGTTGACATTTTGGTGGATGTGTTTGTTGATGTTGTTGATATTTTTGTGTTGATTTTTTTTATATTGTTGTTGAGGTAGTTGTTGATGTTGTTGTTGGTGTTGTTGTAGAGGTTGTTGTGGATTTTGTTGTTGAGGTTGCTGTAGAGGTTGTTGTGATTGTTGCTGTCGATGTATTTTTTGGTAGGTTGAAAAACAGAATTATAAATTGTTGAAGACACATGAGGGTTTACTCAAGCAACACGTATCATAGTCCTGCCTTAACCAAAGGCCCTGGTGCTTGCAGCTGTCTTCCTCCGCTAGTCATGGTGACATCCCCACCTACAGTTAAACAACAACATTGCGGCTGATTCAACCCTAATGTCTATCTATTATGACGTGACACTGCTCGCTTCGCGAGGACCAATTTCTCACAATTCAGCAGACGCCTGGCTTCTTCACCAACATTTGTGGTGGTCCTCTCTCATTCACGATTCAGGGCATTCAGGCTGGTTCTTATGGGGGCGCCAGCTTGGACACTGGATTTAGCACGTTTCAGTCATCTCTGTGTGCTACATGTGAATATAACCAGAATGAGAATCTATTTGTATGGCTGTACTTCTGGAAGTAGGCTAATGATTTGAAGGAACCATTATGCTGATCTAAATTACACTAATGTGTGTGTGGGTGTGTGTGTGAGCTACTGCATGCTCAAATGTGTGTGTGTGTGTGTGTGTCTACATTAGTTTTCCACCATTTCTTTGGCACTCAGTTAAGTGCAGTAAGAATGTGTTATGTAGGGGTACGGAAAGAATGTGTACTGTTGGGGTACGGAAAGAATGTGTACTGTTGGTGTACGGAAAGAATGTGTACTGTTGGGATGCGGTAAGAATGTGTACTGTTGGGTTATTGTAATAATGTGTACTGTTGAGGTACAGTAAGAATGTGTTCTGTTGGGGTACGGTAAGAATGTGTTCTGTTGGGGTACGGTAAGAATGTGTTCTGTTGGCCCATGAAGGCTTTGTAGTATCGGTGAGTTACTCCAGGCTCACAGGCAGACACATTAACAGCCCTTTCATCTCCCTGCCTGGGCTGAGACTCTGGCTAACAACATGACATGGAGAGCCACTCAGTCTAAGGAGATCATAATACGAACACACCAGATTGCAGGAGTGTTACAAGCCACTGAGGAATCAGACAGAGTGATTATGTAACACTGTGTGTTCGGTCTATCTGGTAAAGGTGAGGGAGTGGCAACACCAACAGGGTATGTCACTGGTCCCAACCAACTCACAGAAGTTAGTTCTTCTCTGAGTACCCGTAAAGTACCCCCTTGTGTGCATTTACCAGTAGGCCTATCATCTCATTCACCCCCTACGAATCCCCAGCTATCTCCTTCACTGCTCTGGGAGAGTCTTTAAGGGGCACTGATGGTTCAGACATGAGCCCGGTCAGGCAGTGACTTTCCTTTAGTGTTTATAGCAATAGGATATATTGGTGGGGAATTGAGACCAACTTTCATCAAACACACACGTCTGTGTCCTGAGAGGTGGAAGCTTAGAAATACGTGTCTGCAGTCCAAATTGAACCCGATTCCCTATAGACCCCTGGTCAGACGAAGTGCGCTATGTAGGGACCCATTTGGGACCCTGGTGATGCATGTCAGTACCAGCGTCAGCAACAGTGTGTGCAGAACATGACACTCAATAAGGTGTTTTCATGAGGCCGGAGCGGCACTGTGAAAGATATTAGGAGGTGTGTTATCTCCTTATGATCCAGTTATGTAAAATCTCAGAGGGTGACAGTAGGTGGGAACACGTCAAAAGTTCAGGGATGGGTTCAATCGAGCGAGCGCTAACGGCTTTGACATACACTGGCTTGCTCATTATGAAGAGCGTTGTGTTTGTAAAGACACGGGCGGGGGGTTTGATTCTCGCTGTGGCCACCCAAACTTAAAATGAAGGCACGAGTGACAATAATTAGCTTTTTTTTATCATAATCGTTATTACAATCATGTTATTATTCCCTTGCTATGTTTTTCACCGAGAAACATGCCTGCCCAGTCAAAAGGTACTTTTCATTCAAATGGACCATTAGTTCAGAGAGAAAATGCCACATATTAGTTTAACCCTTTATTGGAGAATAATGCACAACAATAAGTCTTGACGTTTGGTTCTGCTCCTCTGGGGCAACTCACTGCCATCGCATGATCGTGTTTACAATACTACTAATAACAATATCAACACCATAATATCATAAATATCAACCCCCATAGCAGATGGAATGGGGCGGAGTACTTATACCCCCCATTAAAAGAACACAGAACCAAACAGGTGAGGCAGGGGTTGCATCTGCATGCTAGTAAGACCAGCGTACATCAGACTGAGTAAGTAACACTCAGTAAGACACTTTACACTGAGTAAGACACTTTCTTCCTTCAGGACACTTTCTTCCACCAGGACCCTTTCTTCCTCCATGACACTTCCTTCCTTCAGGACACTTCTTCCATCAGGACACTTTCTTCCTCCAGGACACTTCTTCCTCCAGGATACTTCTTCCTCCAGGACACTTCTTCCTCCAGGACACTTTCTTCCTTCAGGACACTTCCTTCCTTCAGGACACTTCCTTCCTCCAGGACACTTTCTTCCTCCAGGACACTTCTTCCTCCAGGACACTTCTTCCTCCAGGACACTTTCTTGCTCCAGGACACCTTCTTCCTCCAGGACACTTCTTCCTCCAGGACACTTCTTCCTCCAGGACACTTTCTTGCTCCAGGACACCTTCTTCCTCCAGGACACTTCTTTCTCCAGGACACTTCCTTCCTTCAGGGCACTTCCTTCCTTCAGGACACTTCTTCCTCCAGGACACTTCCTTCCTTCAGGGCACTTCCTTGCTTCAAGAGAGTTTCTTCCTCCAAGACACTTCCTTCATTCCATACACTTCTTTAATCCAACTCTTGACTACTCTTACTCCAGGACACTTTTTTTGTCCAGAACCCTTCATTTCTTCTTTCTGCTACTCTGTGGCATCTAAAGTCTCCAGGCTGTCTTCTGTCGAGTCACATTAACAAAAACTCAAACTTATAAAGACTTATCACTGACAGAAAATGGAGCTTATTAATGCAGAAATAAATATACACATAACAACAAATGAACTACTTTAAACATACTTAATCCTTTGGAGGTCCTAGCCTGTGACCTCCAGAGGACCCTGACACAACCGCTTGAGGTCCCAAGGACATCCCAATGACTCATTTTTGTATGCCTAAATAACTATGCTATTTGGGCTTCACAAACATGACCTTTGCCCTAACTAATATTACTGTAAGGGAGAGCTTACAGTAGCTCTCCTCCAGCCCCCTCCATAGCAGGCCAACCTTGCCAACCTTGCAAGACTTTGTTATTGGTACACAGTCAAACCATTTACACCACTTCCCAAACTTTGCCCAGAACGATGGTTTCCTAGAGGTTTCCTTCAGCCCTGACCAGAGCAGCGGGAATAACACAGCCTAACCAGCCAGCCACAGACAAACTCTCTCTCTCTACCACCACCAACACCATGGCTCTTAGCCACAGCAAGCAGTTCAGCTTAGCCACAGGAGGGGTGACGGCTTGAAAAGTGGACTCATCCAAATAGCAAACAGCGCTGTCACCGTTGCAGCCGGTGTGTGTTTACGCCAGCCAAGCAACCGTTTAGGTTGTGAAGCATTTCATCAAGCATGGTTTCTATTGGGCAAATGCAGATAGGCCCCTCCCATTTTGTCAAACAAAACAAGGGCACCTGTTTGTTCAATGGAAATGAAGTTTGACTAAACGTGTTGCAACTGAAATGAATCAAACCACTTTTGTTCAACGTCGATATTAATACTGCTTCAAGGGCCTTGTGTTGAGGTGTGATGGTTCACACTGTCCCAGCAGCAATCAAGCAGCAGTAGCTTATCAAGCTGAAAACGTATACTGACCTGACTATTATGTCCATTATTGGTCGCTCTAATACACTCTATTGAGGCTTTTCTGCACTTCTAACTGTGTGTGACAAGGGAATGAAAACGTCACAGTCTTTTTATAGCTCACAGTGCATGATGACGCAGCTAGCTATCCTGCTCATCAATAATTTATTACAGTCCTGTTTCAACTCTCCCTTTCAATGTTCATGTTTTTGGCACTACCTATCTATGATTTTCAAAGCTTTCTCAATGGTGTGTACTTGACCAAAATTAATCTGTTCGCTCTCCTTTCTCCACTGACCAGCATTGTCATGACAGTGATTGTCATCACAGAGACACGCATGCCAACACACACACACACACACACGCACTGGCTTCTCCTGATTTAGTGCAGCTGATAAAATTCTGAACTGGTGACAAGGCCACAGGAAGTGGAGATATGCTTTGTTTACAACTCTGCTCCACTGTGGGAAAGAACACTCCACATAATAACAGTGGCTTCTGTGGCCTACAGTTGTCTTACACGGTACAGCTAGCTAACTGCAGCCTATAAAGTGTCCCTAACTAACACAGCACACCTAGCTAACTGTAGTCTGTACAGTATTCATAGCTTACATGGTACAGCAAGCTTATTGTATAGTGTTCCTAGATAACAAGGTACAGCTAGTTAACTGTGGCCTGTACAGTTTCTGTAGGTAACACAGTACAGCTAGCTAACTGTAGTCTATAAACCTAGTTTACACATTACAGCTAGTTAACTGTAGTCTATAAACCTAGTTTACACATTACAGCTAGCTAACTGTAGTCTATAAACCTAGTTTACACATTACAGCTAGTTAACTGCAGCCTATACAGTTGTTCTCACAAGTTTGCATACCCAGGAATTGAGACATTTTGGCATTGGTTTTGAAAATATGACTGATCATGCAAAAACACTGTCTTTTATTTAAGGATAGTGATCATATGAAGCCATTTATTATCATATGGTTGTTTGGTTCCTTTTTAAATCATAATGATAACAGAAATCACCCAAATGGCCCTGATCAAAAGTTTACATACCCTTGAATATTTGGCCTTGTTACAGACACACAAGGTGACACACGCAGGTGAAAATGGCAATTTCCCACACCTGTGGCTTTTTAAATTGCAATTAGTGTCTGTGTATAAATAGTCAATGAGTTTGTTAGCTCTCACGTGGATGCACTGAGCAGGCTAGATACTGAGCCATGAGGAACAGAAAAGAACTGTCAAAAGACCTGCGTAACAAGGTAATGGAACTTTATAAAGATGAAAAAGATATTCAAAGCCTTGCAAATGCCAGTCGGTACTGTTCAATCACTTATTAAGAAGTGGAACATTTGGGGATCTCTTGATACCAAGCCGAGGTCAGGTAGACCAAGAAAGATTTCAGCCAAAACTGCCAGAATAGTTGGCAGTTTTTGGGCAGTTTTCAGCCAAAACTGCCAGAAGAATTGTTCGGGATACAAAGAAAAACCCACAGGTAACCTCAGGAGAAATACAGGCTGCTCTGGAAAAAGACGATGTGGTTGTTTTAAGGAGCACGATACGACGATACTTGAACAACAATGAGCTGCATGGTTGAGTTGCCAGAAAGAAGCCTTTACTGCGCCAGTGCCACAAAAAGCCTGGTTTCAATATGCCCGACAGCACCTTGACAAGCCTCACAGCCTCTGGCACACTGTAATTTGGAGTGATGAGACCAAAATAGAGCTTTATGGTCACAACCATAAGCGCTATGTTTGGAGCAGGGTCAACAAGGCCTATAGTGAACAGAATACCATCCCCACTGTGAAGCGTGGTGGTGGCTCACTGATGTTACGGGGGTGTGTGAGCTCTAAAGGCATGGGGAATCTTGTGAAAATTGATGGCAAGATGAATGCAGCACGTTATCAGAAAATACTGGCAGAAAATGTGCATTCTTCTGCACTAAAGTTGCGCATGGGACGATCTTGGACTTTCCAGCACGACTAAGCACATGGCCAAGTTGACCCTCCAGTGGTTACAGCAGAAAAAGGTGAAGGTTCTGGAGTGGCCATCACAGTCTCCTGACCTTAATATCATCGAGCCACTCTGGGGAGATCTCAAACGTGCGGTTTATGCAAGACGACCAAAGACTTTGCATGACCTGGAGGCATTTTACCAAGACGAATGGGCAGCTATACCACCTGCAAGAATTCGGGGCCTCATAGACAACTATTACAAAATACTGCACGCTGTCATTGATGCTAAAGGGGGCAATACACAGTATTAAGAACTAAGGGTATGCAGACTTTTGAACAGGGGTCAGTTCATTTTTTTCTTTGTTGCCATGTTTTGTTTTATTATTGTGCCATTCTATTATGACCTACAGTTGAATGTGAATCCCATAAGACATAAAAGACGTGTTTTGCCTGCTCACTCATGTTTTCTTTACAAATGGTACATATATTACCAATTCTCCAAGGGTATGCAAACTTTTGAGGACAACTGTACCTGTTTTCCTAGCTAACACAATACATCTAGCTAACTGTACATTGTTACTATTTAATACAGTACAGTAGTTGGCACAGTGTTTCTAGGTAACGTTTACATACAAAGTGTTTTTAGCCTTGTGTAGGGTACACATCGATCCTAGGTTAATGTAACAGTACACATTTATGTTTGCTAGCTAATGATACAATGCATAGTCCAGCTAGCTAAGAGTAAATTACTTTAGCTAATTCACAATGTGGCATAGTTCTGTAATGGGTTACAGTAAAGCAGCTCTAAATGACATTGTCCGATCAGGGATAAAAACTAGCAAACTTTTGCTCAGTGGCCTTTCATGGTCATCTTCCCATCCCAAATAAAGTGACGCTAGTAACTACCTCAGTCTACCACTTTCCACTCCCACCATATCACCATGAACTGATGAATTTGGAAATACAAGCAGTGCTTATGTACGGTTGTTCGTTCGGTGGTAGTAGTGCTTCTCTTTTATGTGTCTGTTCTGTTGAACAGACAGGTAGAGACAGCTTGTGTGACTCCTAGAGAAATGGAAAATGGCTTTTACGAGGCCTATGCTAGGCACACAACGCACTCAAAGCACTCACACACACACACACACACACTCCCTGTTCATTAAAGTAAATAAAATGAACACCAGGGTCCACCAGGCCATTAAGCCTGTGAAAGGAACCCAAGTAAACCTAAACCTGACTGTGAAATTGAATTAGAGTCTTGTGCTTAATGGAAGGTGAAAAATAGACAAACCCTCAAGCGTTTAATGATTCCGTACCCTCCCTCTCTTTACATTCCCTGCCTGTATTTACTGGGTCTTGTTGAGCAGCACTGTAGCCTGGGACATTGTTGAGCCCGGTAAGGTAGCACTGTAGCCTGGGACATTGTGGATCCCGGTAAGGTAGCACTGTAGCCTGGAACATTGTGGAGCCCGGTAATGTAGCACTATAGTCTGGGTCCAGGATATGGCTATGTGTTTATATTTTGTTTTTGGGAAAATTTACATTAGCATTCAGATGATTATAATTGTGGTTGTTGTGGCTATTTCAACTGAACAAAAATGTAAACATAACATGTTTCTTGATTTGCCAAATATTTCAGGTGATGTGTTACGTTGGCAAAGGAAAACCTCTCAAAATGTATGCACAGAATTTGAGAAAAATAAGCTTTTGTGCGCTTTGAAAATTTCTGGGTTCTTCTATTTCAGCTCATGAAACATGAGTCCAACACAACAAATTACGAATATTTTTGTTCAGTTTAGAATCCAGTGATGTTGTATTTTTCTTGGTTAGTGTGTCTGCTTAGTGGTTAAGTATGTTAAAGTACAACATATTAATAGTTTTCCTCCCTCGGTTTTTCCCACAGATGCTAGAATGGGACCACAAAAGAAGCTCAAGATCATCACAGGTCAGTATGTTGAGTATTACAATGAAGTAGGCACCTTTGGAAGATTTTTACCTAGAAATAAATCGATAAGAGGGTGGAAACCTGCTGGCGTCCCTGCGGCTAGCTTGGTGCTGCTTCCTCCCAGTGGTTCTGCTTTATTGTGTGGCATGACAGGACGAAGAAATATTGGTCTGCAGCTATGGCACCAAGGATCACTACACAACACCCAGTGCAGAGTGCATTAGAACTACAGTAGCACTGGCCCCAGTCCTGGCAAAGCCGTACAGATGCCACATTTACATTTTTTCCAGTTTGCTACTGCCGGAAAGTGATCTGTCACCAGTGGGAAATGTGAATTGTTACGTGAATTATAATCAATTGTCCTTTTTCGTCAATGCATTTTTCATTAGGGCCTATCAAGACTAACATTTTAGGGAAAATCCCTGCAACAACAGGATGATCAAATCAAGATACGGCATCTGTATGAGACTATTCTGTCCTGTTCTGAACGCTACGTACTCTGGTAATCAGAAGGATATCCTCCTCAACTCGTTGCTTGGCTGGATAGATGAGGGGGCTTTTACCTGCTGCTAAGGAACCATGTGCACAAGACTCTGGGCTGGGAAAACTGAGAAAACAAACACTGTTGTACAATGTGATGTTCTGTAAAACATCCGTCTCTGGTATAAACCAAGTCACAAAATTGCCTTTCAGAGTGCGATTCAGTCATAGCTGAAAAGCTGTCCTGTGTCGAGCCACCTTCGGCTTTCCTTTGGCACCTTTAGATGTGTCCTCCATTTGTCATGGTGCTGCCATCCACCATGAGCGCAGCCTTGACGCTATGTGTTTTTACACAGGTGATTATCATAGCTATGTGGAAAAATATTAATTTGGTATTTATTGTTATTATTAAAGTACAATGTGTTTTGTGGGTAATGAAGAGAGGGAAACACATTTTTTGTGATTGATGTTTTCCTCCAATGACCCTCAGGGATGTGCTGATTTCTTATTTACACTTCATTTGAATGTGGACACCTATTCAGGTTATTGGTTATATATGGGATGTGGAACTTCTCTCTCACTCTCTCTCTCTCTCTCTCTCGTTTATTCTTTCAGTTGACAGCTCTCTCACCCTTTCTCTCTTATCTATCGAGATAGATGGAGAAAGGGATTGAATGGCCGAGAGAGAGGGATTGAACAAATTAAATATGGAGATAGAGGCCTGTAGCAGCTTAACACCACGTAACACCAGCAGGACCCATGGAGCGTGTTAATCACACAGGCAGCGTTAAGCTGCTGACCAAAGCCATTTATTGATTTCTGCCGTGCCGTTTTGGCCAACAGGAACGTATTAGAAGTTGTTTTCCCCACCGCAATATTTTCTCTTTTAAGCTTTTGAGAGATGTTTTAAACTCAGTCAATTGGTTGTAACATTTAAGTATGGAAAGTACTATTCATTCTATTCAGATGTACTATTCATATATATATATGAATTCCATGAATTCCGAATATGTGTGTATATACACACATATTCGGAATTCATGGAATACTTAACGTTCTAATGGAGCATAGCTGACAAGCCATGGTAACCACTCATGTTGCACATCTAGAACACGCCGTTATCACATCCATCTTCTTACACTATTCTCTGTCTGCCTGGCGGCCATCAGCAGGCCCACTCCATCATTGTTATTACACATCCCGTGCCAGTATCTGGTACTCAATCACCTCTGGAACAACAAACTGCACATCCCACTGTACAATATGAGCCTCCCATTAGAGCACATTACTCATAATAAGCTCCTTCTTTTGTTCTCCCTGCATTCTCTGTCTGCAGTCACTCCCTCGCTCTCCTTTGTTTTCTTCTGTCTGTCTCTCTGTCTCTCTGTCCCTCTCCTTCCCTCCACCCCCCCTTCTCTCTCCGTCACCCATGTTTGTGCTCTGTCTGAGGTGGTGTTGAGCCAGACCCCTTTTAAACTAAGCTGGGATACAATTACACGCTGCGCCATATTTTATTAAAAGGAAGAAAATCAAAACAAAACAATGGAATAATCGGCTCATTAAAGTTTTACTGGTAGAGGGCAGGTCCGTTGACCCTGAACATGCAGCCAACCCGGCACCTATCCCACTGCCTGGAGGAGAGGCCCGTTTTCCTTCCCTGTTCTGAGGTGTCTGGTTCCACCACTGATGCTCCGCTAGGAGCGACCTATGGTCCAGGAGAGAGAGACAGTAAGAGAGGAGAGAGAGAAGGAGAGAAATAAAGAGCTAGATGTTTTTAACTCTAGTCTACCACAGGCCGTGAGAGCCGAGGAGTGTGTCTCTCTGGGGTGTAGTGTTACAGCGGTTCTGCTTAGATTTACACTAAATCACCATGCTGTTATTCTAACCAGAACAACTGGGTCCAGATACTATTTGAAATATTTTCTGCATTAGGTTTTAGCTACCTGTAAAGTTGGGCAGGATTTTCGCCTTTGATACTACGCGGATGGTTCCATCTCAGTGAAGCACAACTTAAGTATTAGAAATTAGGTAAAAATAGTACATTTGAACCCAGGTCTGCCAGGGAATGCCTCAGCTACTGCTCCTCTTAAAACCAAACTATTCAGACAGATAAAATCAGTGTCATTACGGTAATAGAATGGCTGAAACATAAAACGACACACTAACGATTGCTTAAAACATGATGAGATTTTTTTTACCAATGAAATAACCTCTTATAGAAAAAAAACAATGGAACATTTTCAAGATTTGTGAACACAGCAAATTCCTCTGTGTAACATAGTACTGTCAAAGTTAAATTGTGTGTGCGTGTATGTGTATATCTATGTGTGCAGGCCTGTTTGTGCTTGTTTTTTTTTTCGGTGAGTGTGTATTTCTGTTTTGGTGTGTGCGTGTAAGTGTGCTTCTGTGTAAAAGGATAGTGTTTGCAAACACAAACAGGCGGATGTAGTAGCCTGTGTACAGTGATATGGTTCAAATGCAGTATGAGGGATTCAATGGGAAACATCACACAATAGCCTGAAAAAATTAGATATGTGCGATGGATCAGTATATTTCTGTTTATTCATGTTTTTATTATTATGTGCATTTATAACTGTG
The DNA here is from genome assembly GCA_016801175.1 of Esox masquinongy. Classification (NCBI taxonomy): domain Eukaryota; kingdom Metazoa; phylum Chordata; class Actinopteri; order Esociformes; family Esocidae; genus Esox; species Esox masquinongy. The sequence continues at coordinate 35,570 of JACXGI010005528.1, read as the reverse complement.
GTCACAAGTGAAAGTTGCTTATACAGGAGATTTGCGTTGTGATGCACTGTGTTGTGTGTGTGTGTGTGTGTGTGTGTGCTTGCATGCATGTGAATTTATGTATGTGTTTGTAGATGTGTGTGTGTGTGTGTTATGCTGTGTGTGTTGGCACAGTGTATCAAATACCATACTCATATTGGCCTCAGAGGATGCAGCCGGTCCCTGGACAATCACTGCGCTGCCTCCTGCTGCCCATGGAGATGAATTGTGTTTCCTGGTCTCTCTAATGTACGACCAATCACGGCCCAGCTTCCTGCTGCCCACGGTGCTGAACTGTGTTTCCTGGTCTCTCTAATATACGACCAATCACGGCCCAGCTTCCTGCTGCCTACGGTGCTGAATTGTGTTTCCTGGTCTCTCTAATATACGACAAATCACGGCGCAGCTTCCTGCTGCCCACGGTGTTGAATTGCGTTTCCTGGTATCTCTAATGTACCACCAATCACGGCTCTGCCTCCTGCTGCCCACAGAGATGAATTGCGTTTCCTGGTCTTTCTAATGTACCACCAATCACGGCTCTGCCTCCTGCTGCCCACAGAGATGAATTGTGTTTCCTGGTCTCTCTAATGTACGACCAATCACCTCGCTGCCTCCTGCTGCCCACGTAGATGCATTGTGTTTCCTGGTCTCTCTAATGTACGACCAACTGGGTGGGTATCGTCTCCGTGCGGACGCACACGCACACGCAACGTTATGTCCGACATGCTATTTGAGGACTGTGTTTTTACGCGCATACATTGTTGAGGGGAAAACATTTCAAGGTAACCAAGCAGACCATTGTAATTCCACGTCATTCGTGCTAGGGCCCTTAATTTAAACGTCTGATCTGGGAGGAGGTTGACTGGCAGATAGGGACTCGAAGCTGCAACATCCCTGTGCTGTTGGTGTTGCTCTTATCTGAACTGATCGTGACTTCGAACATGGAATGGTAGGGACGTTTTTCAATTATTTGGTCAATAATAATGAAATTCAGGTTTTATTGTTCAATGTGACTGCTTTTCTTAATGTGCTTTTGGTATTGATAAGCATTTTTATTTGCTGTAATGCAGGGCAAAACGAGACCTAGGTCTCAGACTTCCTTCTCTATAAGATTCAAATGCTGAATCAAACTGTAACTAAATGTCCTGATGTCTTTCTTCCTACTTTATTTAACACGCCATGTCCGAATGACTCACTGTCTGTAGGAGCAATCCCTTTTCGTGTATCTAATTACTGACTACTTAGTTGGGTGTGTGAGGCCTTTGTTGTTAGCTGTCAGATTCTTTTAATTAGAAACAATGTAAAGTAGACACATGGCCAGGTGAATAAAAGGAATGAAAGTGATAATTTGGCCTGGCAGAGTTTGATTATGTAATCCCACATAATGTTATGTAACTTCATTCATAACATGATATACAGCTCTGGAAAAAATTAAGAGACCACTGCACCTTTTTCTTTACTTTCCAAAAAAGTCGAAGATTTTGAGTGAGGAACAGAAGTGGTCAAATTAAGAGACCACTGTAAATTGAACGCTTCTGTTCCTCACTCAAAACTGTCCTTTTCAACATTTTTGGAAAGGAAAGAAAAAGGTGCAGTGGTCTCTTAATTTTTTTGGAACTGTATTTCAGAGGAGTGCTCTGGCCCTGCAGATGATCAAGGTTTCATGTTGGGATATACATCGTTGGAGGAGATGTAAAGAGAATAAACACACACACACACCGATCTGACACAGATCTGAGCAGATTAAACGTGTTGAAATGTGTCAGTGCATCTGTGAGGTTTGTTCACAGCTCTGTCTGGGTCAGTGGCCAGGACATGTTTACGTGAAGTAGATCTGAAACAGCCTGCTCCCAGACTTGTTTGCGTCATTTATGTAGCCATGGTTGTTATGACGAAATGGAATGATCATGCAGAAGTTGGCTTGACGATGCGACCACATCAGGAACCAGGCTAGCCTGTTTTTAATCTGGTTCCAGTCCTGTGCCATCCAGTTCAAACCCTGAATCCTGACCATACTGCATATTAAATGTGATGTTTCTGTTGACTACTTTTCAGTTTCCTTTATTGATCACCACAGAAATGTATCTTTTCTTGCTTTTAACACTCATTTAATACTCAGGATGAGGCTGAAAGTCATTTGGAAACCTGTTTGATGTGATATTCACCACTTTACATCCTTCCTGTAATATTGTCCACCTGGTTGTTATCAGTCTGTCGTAACGTGAGCACAGCCAGGCTAGCCTGTCCTGCTGGGAGTGCAGAGGGTCAGAGACTTGGAGAGCATTAATATATGTACTGCATTTGTGGAGTGCTTTTTATTTACAGACATAAATCACAAGAGTGGGACAGCCCATATACAGCCCCTGGACAGCCCCTAGGACAGCCCTTGGACAGCCCCTTGGACAGCCCCTTGGACAGCCCCTAGGTCAGCCCCTAGGACAGCCCCTAGGACAGCCCCTAGGTCAGCCCCTTGGACAGCCCCTAGGACAGCCCCTAGGTCAGCCCCTAAGTCAGCCCCTAAGTCAGCCCCTAGGTCAGCCCCTAGGTCAGCCCCTAGGACAGCCCCTAGGTCAGCCCCTAGGTCAGCCCCTGGTCATGTCTGCCAGACAACAGTTCAGGTTTTGCTTTTACAAAGCTACTCAGAGTCCCTTCTTTATCGTCCAGGCAAACCAAACCCAAAGGCCATGTAGAAGACCTTTCAGATTCTGGGGTTCATGCAGAAGAGCATGCTGGTACTGGAGGTCATGCAGAAGAGTATTCAGATTCTGGAGGTCATGTAGGACATGTAGAAGACCAACACTATCCTTGTGCAATGTCAGCATTCCCTGAGATTTCCCACTAATAGTTCCCTAACAGTTACAGCCTTACCCATGGGCACTTGCACCACGTCTGGTTGGACCCCAGGGGATTTGTCAACATGACATGTGCATGCCATTAGGACAACACAATCCATGTGTCATTGTCCACAGTCCTCTCTTCCTGGTTGTGTTTGTGGTGATCCTACCATTGGACGGGACATCACCATCCTCCTCCCACGGTGTGGGTTTCCTGTTCAGTGGTGTTGTGTTCTCACTCATTTCTCTGTTTGTGTAAGTCTGTGTTTATTTGTAAGTGTGTGTGTGTGTGTGTGTGTGCACGTTTGGCAGCATTCCCTGAGGGTCAGGACAGAGCCTGTCCAGCCAGCTGTTCTCTGGAAGCACTTCCCTCTTCACAAATATGTATCTTGTTTAGCTCACTTCTAGAGGAAGGGAAGAGTGCAGAGAGAAGGGTGAAAAGGGAGGAGAAGGGGAAGGGAGGGGGAGGACAAGGGAGGAGTATGGGAGGAGAATGGGAGTGGAACGATTGACATGATCGAGAATGAAAACAAACCTCTGTTTCCTCAAACGGAGCTGAATAGCAGTGAAGTCCTTTACACACACGTGTTCTGTTGTGAAACCTTCAAGACCAACACATGGCCAGGTTGCCAATATAAGCAACATCATTCATGGTGCCTGGCAGCTTGCTGCTGTAACATTTAATGGGAGTTTGGTGGGAGAGAAAGAGCAATCAGATAACATTCTTTAGTGTGTGTGTGTGTGTGTGTGTGTGGGGGGGGGGGTCATAGGCTACATTCCAAATAACTCTTTATTTTCTATATGGATCGTTATACACAGTATTAAGGGGATAGGGGGGTTTTGGGATGGACTCTAAAAAGCTTATAAATTAGTTGGGCCAGGAGGAGTCACCTGTGTTAAGTATCAGCGGTCTCTGCTTTGGGCCAGGAGGAGTCACCTGTGTTTAGTATCAGTGGTCTTTGCTTTGGGCAGGGAGGAGTCACCGGTGTTAAGTATCAATAGTCTCTGCCTTGGGCAGGGAGAAGTCACCGGTGTTAAGTATCAATAGTCTCTGCCTTGGGCAGGGAGGAGTCATCTGTGTTAATTATCAGTGGTCTCTGCTGTGGGCCAGGAGGAGTTGTCTGGGTCAAGTATCAGTGGTCTCTGCCGTGGACAGGAGGAGTCATCTGTGTTAAGTATCAGTGGTCTCTGCCGTGGGCAGGAGGAGTCATCTGTGTTAAGTATCAGTGGTCTCTGCCTTGAGCAGGAGGAGTCATCTGTGTTTAGTATCAGTGGTCTCTGCCATGGGCAGGAGTCATCTGTGTTAAGTATCAGTGGTCTCTGCCGTGGGCAGGAGGAGTCATCTGTGTTAAGTATCAGTGGTCTCTGCCTTGAGCAGGAGGAGTCATCTGTGTTTAGTATCAGTGGTCTCTGCCATGGGCAGGAGTCATCTGTGTTAAGTATCAGTGGTCTCTGCCGTGGGCAGGAGGAGTCATGTGTTAAGTATCGGTGGTCTCTGCCTTGGGCAGGAGGAGTTAACTGTGTTAAGTATTAGTGGTCTCTGCCGTGGGCAGGAGGAGTCATCTGTGTTAAGTATCAGTGGTCTCTGCCAGGGCAAATAAGGGAGGGTGGTGAACCTTTAGGTTCTCTCCTGTTACAAAATGTTATCCCTCCCTCCGTCCCACACGAACACACACACACACTCACACACGCTTGATGAAAAAGTATATGTCTGAAACCACAAGGGGTCAGCAGGTTGAGAATTGATTGAGGTGAAAAGTTAGACTTCCTCTGAGATATTCCTACTGAGCTTAACACTAACTTTCTACCAAGTTATATCCAGCGGAATTTTATTGATGTTTCATCTAAGATGAATGTTTCCAGTGATCTGTCCTTGTGTGTAAAACATCTGTTTGAAATACAACTTTGTTTAGTCACACTGATGCTGCATCTGAAGTGTTTTTCTCGCCTGGGTGCTGTGTAGCCTTATACGGCACAGTTTAGGAGTGTGTGTGTGTGGCTATGTGTGTGTGTGCTCCAGAAACAAGAGAGCCTACTATATTACTTCAGTGTCACCACTGTTCAACTGCTAAAGACTGAATTGCCTCACACTGGAACAACAAACATATATTTTCTTGACACAGTCATACATCCACCCCAGACTGATACAGAACCCAACCTGACACAGTCATACATCCACCCCAGACTGATACAGAACCCAACCTGACACAGTCATACATCCACCCCAGACTGATACAGAACCCAACCTGACAGTCATACATTCACCCCAGACTGATACAGAACCCAACCTGACACAGTCATACATCCACCCCAGACTGATACAGAACCCAACCTGACACAGTCATACATCCACCCCAGACTGATACAGAACCCAACCTGACA